>JACXVL010000483.1:0-45710 GCA_014898675.1 Athelia sp. TMB | reverse complement strand
CCTCGTCGCGCTGCGGGAACTTCACTCCGCACCCCGTGCACTGGTCCGCCTTGGGCTTCGGCGGCGGCTTCGCGGCCTCCTCGGCGTTTATCTTGTCGAGCATCGCGTTGATGCGCTTCTCACTGAAGCACGTCTCCTTGTGCACCGGCCAGTCTTTCTTGCTGCAGTCCGCGCTGAGGTCCGTGTTACCATTGTTGATATAAAAAGCTTAATGTTGGCGAGACTCACCTGCAGTATCGTGTCCTGTGGCAAGCTGCGCATTGCTTTGACGCCACAAATGATGCGGGTTTGGGGCATGAGGGGTTGGAGCACGATGTGGATTGTTCAGGCATGGCGGCGGAGGGAAGGAATGGGGAAGAGAGAAAAATTGACGCGATGCTAATTGCCTCGGTGGTTTTTCATGCTCTATACCCATATATGGCATGTTCGTTCCTTGATTGATGATTCGTTCCCTCAGTGCTCGGCAGTCCACCTGCGCAGGCTAGATTATTCCGATGCGGTTGTCACTCAAAGCAAATAATTCATAGGTCCACTGTGCACGATTTGGAATTTTGCTACTCATGAATAGTGGCATTGTCAGCCACGAAACGGAACTAGAGCCACTGGTTCGCCATCAGTCCTTCACTTAATGCCGAACTTCGTAGGGATCTAGGAATAGACAAGGATAGATAAGATTTTAAAGCCGCAGTTAGACAAGACTACATTTAGTTCGTGATACTAGGATAGATCACAAGGTGGTGATTTCAAGGGAACTACTTATCCCTCCCTGCATTACCAGTATCAACAGGCTCAGCCGCGATTAATCACTATGACTCATACCTACGGTGCCACTGAAGCCATGGGACAACTATGGGCCAAGCGAATAACTCCACAGTCAACCGACCTGAATATTAATGCTGATTGTGTGATCTCTATGACAGTCCAGTTGGTAACTAGTTTGCCTTTGAAGCCGTATGAGAGCATCATAAACGCAGATTTGCACAACAGAATGTCAGAGACGTTATCCAACCGCGTGGGCTTAGTCGGCGTTTGCTCGATGAGTGGTTGATGATGACGCGATGACGGTTAAGAGCAAGCAGTGGCAAGCTGTGGCTCAACATTACGGCGAAAAATGACATCTGTAAAGCCTCCGTCTGACGGACCGTCTGCCTGCTACGGCGGGTTCCAATCCCACTCGCAGAAATATATCTACCGTGTCTGGAGCGTATCGAGCGGTCCAGAGCGATGCGGCCCATCATGGGATCAGTCTTGATTCTGTTAAGATCGCTGGTTTATCAAGAAAAGGCCATATAGTACAACATACATCGCAGCAAAAGCATGCGGGACAGGATCGCGTTCAGGTTTGAAGGGCTACCACGTGATGGGGTCGTCATAATACCGGTGCTGGTTTCGCGAATCGAAGCGTACGAGGCTATCTATAAGCAAAGTTCGGATGGACGAGCAGGAACGAGCCTTGAAGATGCGATGGTACGCTTCAACAGCCACGAGCACTGGACGGATGTGGTCGCTAGGTTTAAACAAAGTCACGATTGTGATCCAGTCTGAGCGTTCGGTCCAGCTCCTGCGTCGCTCCCAACATAGAACTTCAAAGCTGAAGCAGAGCCGAGCATGCTGAAAGCGATGCACGGTGTTTGTGCAATGTTTTGGTTTCCTGAATGAGAGCCTGGGTTGGGGCGGTATCGTCGGGATCATGGCGATTGGCGTCTGCGGGTGAGAAAGGAAGTCAACGAGTGGCCAGACAGCGTGCCACCCATTCTCAGTCTACGAGAACCAGGGGGGTATGATTGGAAACTAAAACTAGGTCACGGTTGCGATCCAGTCTAATCGTTCTGTTCTGCGCCCCTGCATCGCTCCGAAGAACATTTTAAAGCCGTCCCAGAGCCGACTAGCCGAACGCGACATTTCTGCCACATGTCCATGTCAAGTGCTAAAGCTCGCATGAGCATTGTCGGCGTCAAGATTGCGATTTGCGCCCGCAGGCGAGATGGGAAGCTAGCAAGTAAGCGGCCCGGACAACGTGCCATCCGTTTTCAGCGAGATTGGGCGCCTACATGGCGATTGGCGCTCTCGCATATGCGAGCACGCGTGATGGGTGCATGCAGTGGTGTATGGTGGCGTTTGGCGTCTTGCATTTCAGAAGACTAAATATGATGCGGACGCCGCTTAATGGGATCGGATGTTAGTGACAGTCCAGTCTTTCTCCCCATGTATGGCGCCGGCACCAGAGATTTGAAGTATCCAGCCATTGCGCGCTTGTCTTGTGAAAAGAGTATACAGAAGAAAGTTCAGATAGCCGCACAGGAAGTTTGTAGAGCTAGGGAAGGAAGATCGGCGATCGCTGGAGCATGGTCTCAGCGCGCCGCGGAAGATAACGATGTTGGTGCAGAAGTTCGGGTAGCGTACTAGCCGTTGAACCCGGTCATTTCCCCTCGTTGCAGAAATCAAAAACTGATATAGCGATGTGTAGTTCCTCTGCGTCAATGTCTGGGCTTTTGCATGCCGCTCTCCAGCGCTTGACGAAGGGCATCAGTCTTCGGTTGCCGGAGGTACCCGCGAGGTGATCTGGGCCTCCATTATTTGATAGAATCACTTCATTTTGCTGTGTCTTCAGTGTGGACTGCGGGTTGCTGAAGAAGGCGGAGGATTCCAGCAAGTGAGTATAATGACATGCCATAGAGTGTTGGAGAGGAACATGCAGCAGCACTGATTGGTTCTCAATTTCGATGTAAGTGCTGGCCCGTTGATAGCACGTCTGGCGGCGAAATGGTGCCAGCGTACGATGAGCTCGATGAAGAGAGAGAGGCAGAGTGGGTAAAGAGTCCGTCAAGCGCCTCGGAACTGGGCCGCTTTCGTCGTCCGATTCGGTCCGATGCCATCTGACCAGCGACGCCCGCCCTCTTCATCAGCTCTACGCTCAGCTGCCGATCTCAAGATGCCGCCCCATGCTGCCAGACATCGCCCAGCGGCCGAACGCGCACCGACCCGCATTGAACCGCGCGCGATGTCTGCTCCTCTGATATAGCCGTCGCCACCTCGTCGCGTCCCATACCGCTGTCTCAGCAGCACAGATCACCCACTCGCATGCCCCCACATCAATCCAGGACCAAGCGCGCATCCGTGCAAATACACCCTTCGCGCTGTCCTCGAATACCGAAGCCACGTCCATTTTCCTTCTCGTGGCGAAGAAAGCCTACCCCGTCCGTGGAACGCAGAACCGGCGACACCCCACATTCGCACTAGTCAGCTGCAGCGCTTTGGCCCATAACACGCCCAACGCGCTGCTCCGGTCTTCCCTGCCGCCAACTATTCCTCGTGCGGCAGTATGCGGGGGTAATCGTGTCCGCCTGCCTTTGGGACGCTGGTGTACACATATGCATACCCTGGGCCTAGGCAAGCACAAGATCGCTCGTCGCCCGGGACCTTGATGCCATTCGCACCGTCCTCCCAGGCCTTCTTCGCGGTGTACTGCATCCCGCCTCTATCCCGCCCCACCGTATACCTTGGATCCCTGCCCTCCCACACCATCCTCATTTCAGCGCACACCCACACACTGTGCGCGCCCGATGCAGCTGCCTACCACCAGCTCCGAGCCCCTCGCGCTCAATCACCTGCGTGACTTTTACGATGCCCGATGCATTTGAGCGGCAGCCGGAGATGATATGCAGAGTGGGCGTAGGATTGGCGTTAATGTTGGGCTGAAGTACTGCGACGTCCTTCAGGGTCGGGTGTTGGGGCGTCCGCGCTTCCGCTATGGAAAGCGGACGTGGTGCGGTTCCCTGCTCTGGGGTCGCGTAGTGGGTGTGGGCCTGCGAAGCCAACGAAACCTCGCAGGAAATCACAGGTGGCTTATTCATCTGGCACATCGCGGAGCGGTTCTGGATCTTGCCGTCCATCAACCTCATTCGCGTTCACGCTCGCGGCATCCACCGCCGCCTCTGCTTTTTCATGTCCATATCGCGCCATACATCGAACGAATACCAAACCAAACCGTCGAGGCTTGATCCTCCGGATCCACGTATCAGCGCGCCTAGACTCCCAGCAACCTAGAGTATGTTCGTTCTGGCGCACACGCACCGTGCTCGACGAACGTTGCCGAGTAGAGAACCCACGCCAGGCCGGAAGTACGAGGGTCGAGTTCATCTTGCTCTGCCTGGACACTGGTGTACGGTGTTGGCGCCGAGATTCACGCGGACGTCTGGGCGGCTCAGGAGTAAAGCGCTGGAGGCTGTGGAGGACTACATTCAGTTCGAGGATGACGCTGCACACGACGCCGCTGGACAAGGGCTGCCGAGCTGCAGTAGGACAGGGCAGGCTCCTTTGACTACGACGATGCCATGATTCAATCGCTTCGTATATCACATAACCTCGTCGTGCAGAGCCCACGCATTGTCCACTTCTGCACTGGTGACTTGCAGCTGTTTGTTTAGTATGAAATGTGTAAGTCCCTTCTGAATCTCTGCTAGGGGCTGAATGCTGATGAATGCTTCTTCACTTCAGTTGCTATCCGTCGCACCATTTCAACCTCGTATTCGCAGCATGTACCGCTCTCTCTACCCTTCCTCTTTACCTCGCGCCAACCAAATCCAGATCACAAGCAAACCACTGACGATCAGTCGCCCCAATCCCCGCATACAGGCTTGCTCAAACTTGTAAATGATCTGGGGAGTGCCCATGTCAGCAGATATGGGCCATTCTCTCAGCGTACCTTATCGATGAACCGCGGGGCCGCACCACACCCAAAGCACGAGGATTGGGGCCGGTTCGTCGTGCTCTGCCTTGTGGAGATGCGCTTGGACTCAAAGGCAGCAGGGCTTGAAGGCTGGTAGAGATGTACTTTCAGATCGAGGATGAAGGCTCGCAGGACGCTGGGGATGGCGCTGAAGCATTTGCAACTGCTCAGGAGCGCGAACTATTCCAAGCTCCAACTATTGCGCTGCCGCGTTTCATGATGTAGGCACCTCGGACAGCTTCGTCGCGTATATGATCTTTGTCGACAAATTCGGCACTTTCAGCACGTTTGCCATGAAGCATGTTTGTCTTTCTTGAATCACTTCTATGGCCCGTATGCTGATACTACTCCACTCTCCCCTCAGTCCCCGCGAGCGTGTCGTGTTTGGTAATCTGCCAATCCGCTTGGTCGTTCACTTTCTCGGGGGCAGCTTATCGTAAGAGCGGAGCACCATTCAACGAACCGGAGATCTCATGATGCTCAGTTCATCATCTTCATCCCCGGCCACCCCTCGCCTTGCCCGCGTTATGCATCGTCATCTGCATCCCGAGGATCCCGACTGGCGCATTCGCGCAGACATGTCGCTTCATTCTGGCGAGACTGTTCCTGCAGACCCGCGGCAAATGAAGCGCACTCGCCCTGACGAGCGACTGGCCCTCAGGCTACGGATTCCTCCCGTTCTTGGCGATGCTCGTGATACGTGGCCGCAGACGCGCCGCCGGCCCGCATCGGCCCGTGTCAAGTCTTGAAGTGGCACAACAGTTTGACCTTTGTAGTATGGGCAACGCGAAGAGGCAGGCTTGCGAAGGCTTCACTATTTACAATCTGTACTCTATCCTACCAGATTGATTGCCAGCAGCCCCGAGACGTTCAACTTTCAATATGACCCATTCCAACTCGCATATTGCAACTGCGTGGCTTCAATTTCAGGTCGAATTTCATTGGGATTCCATTCCAGTACGAAACGCAAGGCAATACGTCAAATAGATAGACATTAATATCGAAGGGTACAACATTACGATACCGCGGATCTTATACCATCTTTCATCTACATATTGAATCCAAGTCCAAGAGAACCTAAACGCCGCACAAGTAAGACAAGGCGCGAATGTCGCAGTAGTGAGGACACTGACTGCTGATGACCACAGCACGGCCTGTTTGATTTATGTACCGTCATTTATTTTAAACACAGATCTAAATTACAAGCCATGAGTACGATGCCTCAGCTCTGAGACCGGATTACACCTACAGAATCAACACACTCGTTGCTGCAGCAGTCGGAATCGTAGGTGCACGCGAGCTTGCTGACGAGCGGTATGCACTCGGATTGAGCGGGTGCAGCAGCGACGTAGGTAGCGGCAAAGGCCAGGGCGAAAAAGAGGGTTGATTTGAAGAATTGCATGTTGAAGGTGGTGGTTGGGATGTGGTGGGCGTTTGAAAGTGATGGTTTGTATCCAGTCTGTTGAGTCGTGCAGTTTTTATAGGCGAGGTCGCGCAGTCTCAGCCTTTGTACAAACGCGGGTAAGCAGGTGGATCAAATTGATATTGATCAGTTAGACGCAGGCGATGCCAGTGCTTCTTGCGCGGCAACGACACTGGTCTGCTTGATGCCCACTTGCATTCCGATGGGGAAGGAGATATAGAGCACATAGATACAGGAATGGACCGTCGTCGATGTGCAACTTCACAGTAGCCAGTACCGAGGCCGAGTCTATGAAAGCAGGCGAGAGCTCAGCTGGTCCTGCATCCTTGGCGTCCGTCATCGATCGTGGCTGCAAAACGTTCTGGACTATGGACCGATTTTTTTTTTGAATCCAGAAAGGCATGATTTGCCAGTTAAAACGTGGGGCAACGTCCCAGTCCCGCAGGCGCACGACGGCTACTTAGATATCCGCAAAGAGCGGAGAGATGTGGAGTAGCAAAGATATCAGTGTCGCTGACCGCGCAGGCAGTGTATTCAATAGATTAGAATGCACTGCACAGGTAAAATTGAAAACCTTGCTGACCATATGCTCCTGCTCACGTCGGATCTGTATGCACTTTGTTCATTTATACTCGCACAATACCAGGCGCGCTGGCTATGAGGATTGAACAGCACCAAGCGCGGCTCTGACTTGGATATGATCAGTGGTGTTCATTCGGCTGTTCTCGTGGATTCGTCCCGTGCACAGTGTAGCTTCGCCCCAACGCATAGAGACAACGGACAACGCGGCCGAGGTGGACAGCAGAATCAAGAGAGCATTACCGTCAGACGAATCGAGGATCATTGTATCTCTGGAGGATGTGTACATGTTTCCGGATTGATTTAGCAAGCCAGATAACGAGAGAGAAGACAAGTGAAGACTAAGTGAAGATGTCGGGAAGAAAAATGCAACGATGGTGACATGACAAATTGCTGAGTCCTGACACCGTGGCGCGTCGACTCGGGGCCAATATACTTTCTTCGAACTTGGTCCACGATCGCAGTCGCAGAACATGTACGACCACCCGCGCAACAGACACTCGACTCTAGCCTTCTGCCCGGCTACGTCATGTATACCGTCATATGCGGCGGTCTGAGGCCGTTGAACCCGCCTAGGCTGCTCTCCTGCCATCAACCCCCGTCTCAACTTGGCGCTTGAACCAGACAGGTCACTGCTGGACGGACGCATAATAGGTCGACTGGCCAAGCCTACGGCCGCGGCCATCGAGTGCCGTTTCCGATCCCTTGTGGTCCGCGTCCCGTTGGTCATTGCAACAGCACAGAGCGCCTGCCTGCCCTGTGTGAAGCGGTACTCAACAACAGGTGCACCCTCACCCTGCGCATCAACACGAAGACGGATCTCCTGCGCCGATCCCGAACGCAGTCCACCCAACCCCCCACTCCTGCCTCGCCCTCATCTAACTACCCCCACACGACCGCTCTTTCTACCCCCGCCCACAGCCCCCACAGGACCAGGGCGAAATCGCACACTACATCCCGTCGTCCTCGCGCAGCGGTCCGCTTCTTCTTCCCAATATCAATCGCGCCGGGCATTATTTGGGAATCACGCGTCTGTTTGTGCGCGAGGTGTACAGCAAATGTGGAGCTATATTGGAAGTCGACCACATCCGCACTTTTTCTTCCAGCCTTCCTCGGAGCACCCGTCAGCCCCGCCTCAACTCCGTCCAGATGCCCAACATGGACCCCAACCCATTTCGCGCCCAACTCCATCCGCGCTCCTGGGCCGCGCCGGTCTCCCCGCACACCCCATACACCCAACGCAACGCCCGACGCCACTCCTCCCCGCGCCATCCCGCTCTGCCTCGCCGCGCAGTGCATAATCCTTTTATTGAGTTTGAAGTATGTCAGGTGGCGGCGCTCGGATGCTCGCCGACGTGGCGCGTGTCATCCAGATCTTCGGGATGGAGGGGGAGGGAGGGCAGACGGAGCATAATGCAAGGCACTGGGATGGTCTTCGCGAGTGGCCGTCGGGACTCGGCGATTTTGCGCTTTCGCGTGGTTTGCGGTGCTACTCCTTTCGAGGACCTCGCGCGTTGGATGCGGTGCCAGATGCGAATCGTCCACGCTCCAACAAATTGGTGTGGGCCTATCACAAGGCGCTGTTGAGGTCGAGCCCAGGGTGAGTCTCTCTTCGTCTGCGCTTGCATTTACAACGAAGCTCACATCGCGCCAGCTGTCGTCAGCTGATGCTGCACAATTCATGGAACACATCGGTCCTCCTCATTGCCCGACCTTCGATACCTGCCGCGCACCGCGTCAGCGTTAGGGCAGTTACCTCAGTCTTCCTACTCGTTCTTGTGCAATCAGGCGCCGATCCCCGACGACTTCCTCTTTTTGAGCACCACACCGCGCCTCCGTACTCTACTCATCAACTACCAGAGCCGCCCATCCAGAAGCCCGAGTTTCGCACTCACATCCGCGCCCAGACCCCATGTAGCCCAGCGCGTTCGTGTCGATGAATATGCGCCGCCCCTAGCGAGCTTTTTTGACGAACCGGGGACACAAGAATCGATGTTCTGGCGTTAGGGCATGCCTGCCGAGCTGCGGAGGCCGTGTGGTGGACCTGTGGCCATGGCAAGCAACCTACGTGTTAACCCACGCCGAACGGCTCTGGCTGCTCGTCGCAGCCAGCGGCTGGTGCACATCGAACCCCTCCACGTTTTAATTCGTGCTACGCATCATCATATCTGCCCAGTTCTCCTCGCGACATCCTTTAGATCAGAGCCAAGACTGAACCGCCGAGATTCACTCCCCGGATTCGCACGCGCACGACCGCCCAGACTCCCAAATACGCCATCCTCAGCAAACCTTCTCGATGAACCAGGCTCCCGTCAAACTCGAATCATGAGGACTGAAGGCAGCCGTGCATGCCGTGCGTTCAGGAGACGACATCAGCCAACTCTCCGCGCTCTGCGTCGTCGAGATCTACCTGGGCACTGCGACGCCGCGGGGATGAAGCCTGGATGGGAATACTTGCAGCAAGAGAATGAGAGGCTGCGCAGGACGCAGTTGCTGGCCCTGGCGCTACAGACTCTGCAGTAGCTCAGGAGGATGAACTCTTTCGAATATGGCTCTGCCGTGCTCAGGGGCGTGGGCATCCCGGACGGCTTTTTCACGCGAGTCGTCTTCCGCGTGGTCAAAGCCTGGACATATCTTATCTCTGGCCTGTTTTCCATCAAGCGCGTACGTCTTTCTTGAATCGCTACCGGGCCCGAATGCTGATGTGACTCCGTCCTCCGCTCAGTCCTCGCAGGCCCCCATCTTCACGGCTCTCTGAGAATCCGCATGGCTGTTCGTTTTCGCAGGGGCACAACCCAAGCACCAGTCATTGAACCAGCAGAGTCGTGTCGTCAGCGCGTTGGTGATTATCCTCGGCTACATCATGACTGGAGACCGTAAGCGCCTTCCTCTACACCCCTGAGTCTCCAGCTGACGTATGAGCGTAGAGATGGTTTCCCCTGCGAGGTCTTCCAAAAGGCGGGTAGCGAGCAGCGTGCACTCACAACAGACTTTGAAACTCTCTCTTCGTGCTCTTCATGCTGTTCGTCAACGAGGTTGTCGCATACCTTTATGAAATCATAGTTGTGCGCCCTCGCCGTCTTCCATCTTCTGGCCGTAGCTTAGCCCACATCTCAAGTTGATGTGATCGTGGTGAAATGATTCGAGTCGTCTCGCCTCTCGCAAACCACACCACGCGCCGCGCATGTTCTCTTTCGTTACACAAGGATCTCGTCGGGCAGGTGCGCAGGGGGGAACGAATGATGCAGTCGCTGGTGGCATACTCGGGGTGAAGAGAGAGGTCAGACGCAGAGAAGGGGAAAGAAGTACCAGCTCCTATTCGAGCGCAGCAAATGGACTGTTTTTACACCTCACATACCTCCAACCCCCTACAATCCACACGTCCGCGAAGCAACCAGATTGATATCCTCTAAGGATAGATGGAGCAGTCGTTCTTTGTGGTGGGCGGAGCAGGGGCTGCCACTGCGAGTTGCGTGATGGGCCCGACGACAAGATGGACGTATCTTACTGCGCGCTCGTTGAACCGGCTGTCCGTATAGCGCAAGGCATTCGAGGAGAAGCGCAGACCCATCTTCGCCCTGTTCGTTCCAGCACGCGCTATCGCGATAGCGCGGGTGTACTTGCAAATGCAGTCGAAGACCAGCGATGGGCGGGTCGCTTATTGGCGGAGGCGGCTAAGGTGTTCGGGGTCACCGGTCACTGGTGGGAACGAAGCAGGCATCGTGGTGGGAAGGCGCGAGGTCGATGGCTCCGCAGGCCTTGCGCGCGGAGTACTCGAGGCTCTCATGTCGTCCTGCAGCTCTTTGCACGCTCCTGATGGGACAGCTCGCCATGCCCGAGCATGCATCCATCTTGGCGCCTGTGAGTTGGCGGGAAGGCGGCAGGCGGGGATCTCGGGGGAGGCGGCTTGGCGGACTAGTACTATGTGAGGATCGGTGAGTCCTGGGCACTCCCTTGAGGATAGCCAGGACTGCTTCGATCTCAGTTCAGCGTACTCGTCATCAAGGTCAGCATTCGATCCACGCTCCCCATTGTTCTATCAGCCCGCTTGATGATGACGTCCGTCGCGTCATCGTCATTCCCAGAATCGATGTGTTCCTCATCCGGATGCCAACACCGACCTAGAGCGGCGCAGGCTGAGGCATTGTGCGCGGCTGCCCAGACGCGCAGGCAACTGACCTCGAGACGGCACAATCGAAGAGGACTTTCCACCGGGCTTATGTGCGATGCGAGGGCTGTATACAACCGCGTTGAGGACAGATCCTCACAGGCTGCAAGATTTGCATGGTCGCAGACGCATGAGAGAACGGAGCACATATTGCTTTTATTTCGGTTACATGTAATAATGATCATTTATCCCAATGGTATCTGATCCAGTCTCTGCCATCATGCTACCTGCGGTTGCAAAATCCTAATCTCCTCACTGATTTCCACGGGTACATCCAATCCGAGACCTACGATGGCTTTGTTTAGCAACTGGAGGGATATCATGAGAAGTTGGTTGAATTGTGCTGGTCGCTCGGCAGCGAGCGCGCGGCACAACTCCACCGCCTCTGGAATCGCAACCAAAGCCTCATCGTGTCGACCGAGATCTATGAGGCGAAGAGATACAGCTTGGAGGGACTGGGCAAGATAAGCGTTGTAAGCCGCTGGCCGCTCCGGGGCGAGAGATCTAAACAGAATGACCGCCTCCTCGGCAGCCGACAGAGCTACCTGTGTTCGACCAAGTTCTGAAAGGCGATTTGATAGGTTGCACAGGACCTTGGCGAGATCAGCATTGTACGCCGCTGGGCGCTCCGCCGCGAGAGGCCTGTACAGATGCACCGCTTCTTCGGCAGCCGACAAAGCTTCCTGCGCTCGACCGAAGGCTGAAAGGCGATTTGACAAACCATTGAGGGAGGCGGCGAAATCGGCATTGTACGCCGCTGGCCGCTCCGCCGCGAGAGCCCTGTACAGATGCACCGCTTCCTCGCCAGCCGACAAAGCTTCCTGCGCTCGACCGAGAGCTGAAAGGTAATTTGACAAATTGGTGAGGGAGGCGGCGAGATCGGCATTGTACGCCGCTGGCCGCTCCGCCGCGAGAGGCCTGTACAGATTGACCGCTTCATCGCCAGCCGACAAAGCTTCCTGCGATCGACCGAGAGCTGAAAGGTGCATTGACAAACCATTGAGGGAGGCGGCGAGATCGGCATTGTACGCCGCTGGCCGCTCCGCTGCGAGAGCCCGCCTCAGATGCACCGATTCCTCGACAGCCGACAAAGCTTCCTGCGCTTGACCGAGGGCTGAAAGGTGATTTGACAAATTGCTGAGGCACATGGCGAGATCAGCGTTGTGCGCCGCCGGCCGCTCCGCCGCGAGAGCCCTTTTCAGATTCACCGCTTCCTCGACAGCCGACAAAGCTTCCTGCGCTCGACCGTGGGCTGAAAGCTGCGCTGCCAAATTGGCGAGGGAGCTGGCGAGATCGGCATTGTACGCCGCCGGCCGCTCCGCCGCGAGAGCCCGCCTCAGATTCACCGCTTCCTCGACAGCCGACAGTGCTTCCTGCGCTCGACCGAGAGCTGACAGGCAATTTGAGAAATTGTTGAGGCTGGTGGCGAGATCGGCATTGCACGCCGCTGGCCGCTCCGCCGCGAGGGCCCTGTGCAGGTCTACCGCTTCCTGGACAGCCGACAAAGCTTCCTGGGCTCGACCGAGATTTGAAAGGTGAGTTGACAAATTGGTGAGGGAGCTGGCGAGATCATCGCTGTACGCCGCTGGCCGCTCCGCCGCGAGAGCCCTTTTCAGATTCACCGCTTCCTGGACAGCCGACAGCGCTTCCTGCGCTCGACCGAGAGATGAAAGGTGATTTGAGAAATTGCTGAGGCTCATGGCGAGATCGGCATTGTACGCCGCTGGCCGCTCCGCCGCGAGAGGCCTGTACAAATGCACGGCTTCCTCGGCAGCAGACAAGGCGTCTCGCGCTTGGCCGAGGTCTGAAAGGTGCAATGACAAATTGTTGAGGCTCTTGGCGAGATCAGCCTTGTATGCCGCTGGCCGCTCCGCCGCGAGAGGCTTGTACAGACGCACAGCTTCCTCGACAGCCGACAATGCGTCATGTGCTCGGCCTAGATCTGAAAGCCGGCCCGCTAAATTGCTGAGGCAGCTGGCGAGAACGCCACTGTACATCGCTGGCTGCTGCCTTGCAAGAGCTCTGAATAGAACCACCGCCTCCTGCGCCGCCAGTAGCGATTCTTCCATGCGAGCTGCATACCCCAGGCGATTACCAAGCGCGGACACTGCATACGCCTGCGAGTGATGCTGAAAATGATGTTCCAAATGCGGTGCATGCTGCTGTAGGTATGATTGCGTGAGGATATGATGCAGTGCGAAAACAATAAGGTGCTTACCTGTACCCATTGCCCGATCTGAAGCGATCCATGGAAGATATCTGTTGTTGCCAACACCTCCATCCATGTAACCAGATGACGGGAGATGAGTGTGATTAAATGGGCTTGAATTGTCTGTGGTGTCTCCACATCTTGCAGATGACTGGGCCAGTGAGCGCAGCCATACACTAGTTGCTCGGAAACATGTAAGATCGTCGGGATCCCTGGTATTTCATCTGACCTTTTATTTAGGTAGCCAGTACCGGGAATGGGCTTCTCCAGCTCGCGGTTCAGCGTCTTAACGCATAATTCTGCCAGACGGCTGCTGTGTTCTTTTTCTGACAGGTGGAAGCATTTGGTGCTGTCGTCATTGGCGGCACGATCTGTGACAAATTCGTGGAAGGACAGATGGAGGATGCGGATGGGCTGGTGGGCGTCGCGGAATCCAGTCAGCACGGACCCAAATCTCTGAAGAAGTTGTTCAGCCCCCAGGTCCAGGCTGCCATCGTGCAGGGCCCGCAGTGCTGCGAGCGAGAGAGGTTGCTTCAATGCCATGATAGTACCGATGACGAGGTCGTAGTCCTTCACAAAGTCTGCGTCTTCCCAATCCCCACATTCCGCGAGAATGGCGGCGTACAATTGATCCATCTTCTTTTCGGGGTGAGTCCCTTGCTGAGAAGACTTCGACAGCAATGCTTGAAGCTTGTCTTTGGGCCTGTGCGCAGTCCGCAGGAAATTGCAAATCGTGACGATCCATATGAAAAGACCTTCCGCCAAGCGTTTGAGGTCACGGATGATGGCTTCGTCAGGGGAAGTGAGACCCATCTTGTGAAGAATAACTTCGTCGCGCAGCTGCGTATCCACATACATATCGATGTCGACCTTGTTCTCAGCTGAATGTACATCAATCGAGTGCGCCACGACGTGGTTTTGCCTAGAAAGGTACTCCTCGATGGTGTTCGTTGGACGAGATGTGATGAGAATCCGAACTTGGGGAGGGAGCTGGGTGGCTTTGTCGCGAAGTACTGTGAGCAACTCGGTGTCCAGGTCGTGAGTGATGCTCTCGTCCAGTGCATCAATCACAAAGACAGCTGGACAATCGGTATGAAGATGGCGGCAGGGTCCTAGGATAAGGGCGTCGAATTGGCGGGATAGCGGGGCCGTGGCAAGGGATGGCTCAGCCTCCAATGCCTCGGCGATATCTTCGGCAGCGCGGGAGCTGAAACTGGCGATATCTCGCGCTAGAGTGGTAAACAGAGTCTTGGCGGTATTACGCGATGCCATGTCGCGGCTGAAGAAGAACGCGGAGGCAAGGTACCCATCGCGCTTGAGTGCCTGAGCGATGGAATGCAGTATGGCGCTCTTGCCGCATCCTGCCACGCCTTTGAGCCAGCAGATCCTTTCTGAGCCAGCCCCTCTAGCCCATTCCATAAGGATCCTGAGCATAATCAGACGAGTGCCTGGCAAGCATGTGAGTTTCGGGTCCCAAGACGCGCCCTCTGCGTACGGGAGCAGTCGCGATATCTTCGTCCCTAAGTAATTCGTCAGTGACTGTGAGAAACTGATATTCTGCTGATGCGTACATGGGTCTTCCTCTGTTGTCACGTAATCACCAGCGATGTTGTGCACCGTCCCCCCCGTTATGCCAGAGGTGTTGAAGACCGGCCCCATATAGATAGTTCCTTCACCAGGCCTATCGGAACCCGCGGGGTCACGGTGGCGGGCAGCTGGTTCAGCTGTACCGACTATCCCTTCATTAGCGAGTAGCTACCTCGAACAACAGTTCACATACTTGGCAAGGAGACTGTTTCGCCGTGTGCGCGAACGTGCGGCACACCTTGAATGCCCGCGGTATGGGTTGGCTCCCTAATGTCTGCTGTCGCCCCTTCCTCCCGCCCAAGGGCTTTCAGACAGTCGGATAGCTTGGCGAGTGATAATTTGTGCTTGCTCTCATAAACTGCAGGGTTTTCCGCCGCCAGTATCTGGTATATGTGTGATGCTTCTTGGATTGCCGCTGAAGCCTCCTCCTGGAGGTCGTATTTTGAAAGCCGGATAGAGAGGTTGTAGAGGGATGCCGCGAGGCCGGGGCGAGATGCCTTCGGCTGGTCTTCTGCAGTAGTACGATATAGATCGACTGACTCGTGGATAGCTAGAAGAGCCTCTTCGTGTCGATCTAGACGCGAAAGGCGGTTGGAAAGATGGTTGAGGGATGAAGCGAGTTCTATATTGAATTCGACTGGCTGCTCGTTTGCGAGAGCCCGATGCAGCTCCACCGCTTCCTCGATCGCCGACAGTGCCTCCTCCCTTTGACCGGCATCTCCAAGACGCGGGGATAAGACGCGGAGAGACAAAGCTAACTCTGCATTGAAAGCGGGGTGCTTCGATGCCAGAGCCCGAAACAGATCGGTCGCTTCTGCAATGGCGGCCAAGGCTTCCTGCCGCTGACCGAGATCCAGCAAGGCAGCAGATTTGTCCTTGAGCGCATTCGCCTTGGCAAGGTCCTCTTGGTGGAGCACCGCTGGCAATTCCGTGATGATTTCGGGACGCTGTTGGGCCACTTGCGAGCTGGCGACTGATCGGTTGGGAGATGTGGCTGCCTCGTCGGTAGGCGCGGCCCTTGCACCAGGAGAAGCTAATACCAAATGAGCAAATGTCGTAATTAAATGATATATTTTCTGACCTGGATGAGCGCATGCCTCATCAGCACTCGTTTTCTCGCTGATCAACTCGTCCGTTTTAGCCAAGGGCGCGGGCTCAGCGGGCGAAGGGGCTGGCGTGCTGGCAGTGTCGGATCCGGGAAATCCCCGCAGATGTAGGTAGATGGCGATAGTAACGACAACAGTGAGAGGGACCCATGCCAGCCTGAGATTCGGCATTGTACCGGGGCCCTGGCGGATGGTCAAGAGTGGGAAGATGTTTGATAGGAAACGGCAGTTAACCAACGCGAGCAGCGTTTTTGACTACTGGGCCTGCCATTCTCACAGCAATTTGATCTGCAGCCTATGTGGGTGATGCACGATGCTGCTCATGAGCGGTTGCGGTCTTATCGAAGAATACAGCATTGAACGCGAGGCAACCAGCTGGCTGCGACCCGCTCCGGATCAGAAGTATACATGAATGACATGGCTGAGATGGCACTCCAGCGCGGATAGGAGGTGAGCGCTATGTGTGGTTTTCCTATAAGCATATGCCAGCTCGAAGTTGTGCCGAGCACCCCGCAGAGACTGCGCCAGTTGGTGACGGTGAAAGGATGATGATCGGCGCCGTGGCACTTTCCGAGCGGGATCGTGGGGGGATCGTAGGTTCGGAACAAGCCGCCTTCCACGAGGGAAAAACGTGCCGTTTTCGAGCTCCGCTCACCTTCGTAGAAGGGGCTTGTAACAAGATGACCGAAATCGATGGGTTTTTCCTGACGCGCTGCAGACTCAACAACCCTCCCAGATATTTCACTCTTGCTGGCAGACTTACTATTTCGAAGTAAACTTAGATTTCTCTCTCCTTAGATTTTTTATTCTCTGCATAGTAGCAACGCTGTGTAGTCAACAATTGAGCCTTCAAACAACAATTTGCATCACTGCTTTGTGCGCCTCAGTGAGATACTATTCCTTACTGAAATAAGGTTTGACTGAGTAAATATTGCAATCCTTAATCACTAGTACAGATTTGCCACCAAGACTGAAGGGTTTAAGGCAGTGACGAGCATGGTATTCAGCGAACGATAATGGTTGTGCAGCAGCTTTCGACGCGGTTGTCTCTAGTTTTCGGTCGATTCGCGGCGTCGGGGGTTTTAAAAATCACTGAGATTTGGCAGAGCGGACATCTTCTTTGCGTCTATACTCACTACGAGGTCCATCCTACATCAGAAAAAGCAGTGAAGCATTTTATAAGGCTTCATATCATACCTCAGAAAGAACACCGAGAGGAAAGTCTTATTGTAGGAGAATCCAGAGAGGTTTTCTATTTTCTTGCCTGTGTGACAATCATGCGCCTCTAGAGCTCGCCATTGAGGAGGGTTTACAAATATTTCTAGCTAGGCATATTTTTGTACATCTTAGCTTACATTTTCGTCCCACAATGATACCACAGAGGTGACTATGTGCTGAGGTATGGTATGAAGAACATCCTCACTATTTCGGGCACATTGTTGCAAGCCCCTTCTCCGAAGGTTGCCGGCGCGCCGGCACGGAGAAGGGGCTTGCTCCGAACCTAGGGGGATCGTTCGATTGGTATTACTCAGATCCGTACGTAAGTACGTAAGTACCCTTTTAGGCAATTTGCCGTCCGTAGGCCCGCAACCCGGCATTATCACCGCTTCGGTGTCACCAGGCGCTGTATCACGCATCTCGCCACTGTTCCTGGTTACGGTGCCATGCGCGCTCGCTGCCGCGAACGACGAGCACGATTACCAGCGATATCAACTTCCTGAAGGCCAAATAAATTAGCAAAAATTCATGTAATATTGAACTGTACTGATATATACTTGAAATGGTCTAGAAATGGCTGGTCAATCATGCCCACTGAGAGCAACATGACCAGTTCAGCAGTAGACCAAAATGTATGTGCATTGAACTATCTAAGGGCTGCGGGCTATGATCAATTTGGACTTTGAGACACTATATACTAGCTTATATTCTATTACAAATACAGCCCCTCAGTTGAGGAACCCCGGGGAGAGAGGTCAAAGTGGCTGAAAAGTGTTAATTTTTCAGCCACATTGCCTTTTTTGGACGCCATCGAATGCCGGGCTCATCGCCCACGACGGCGAGCGCGCATGTTTGCAGTAGCCAGGAACAGCGGCGACAGGCGTGACAGCGCCTGGTGACACCATCTTCGGCGTCAATGGCGGCTTGCGGGCCTACGGACGGCAAATTACTCGAAAGGGGCTTACGTACAGATCTGAGTAATACCAATCGAACTATGCCTCGGGATCGTGTATTGGGTCCGCGCAGCATCTTGGCGACCCGCCACATGGCACAACGAGGCCTCGAGGACCCTACGTGATTTTCCTCGCCCTGGACCCAGCGCGCAGGCGCACAGCCAGAACGTGCACGTCGTCCGACATGCAAGTGGCAGCCGAATGACGCGTCAGAACTGAATTGCACGTATGGCTATTTTGCCTTCTTTTCTGATCAATTGCTCTCAGGTGCGCATATCGCGCGGGGTCTCCAACCACGTATGGCCCGCGCCCAGTTCATTCTCCACAGCAACGCATACCGCTCCGCCTACCTGCTCGCACCCACGCAGAACCAAGCGTATTCCAGCCCCATTCGCGGGGGTCTTCAGCACTGCGAACATGGTCTACGCCTCTCGCCGTGCTGGGCAAGGTTCGTGAGCGGTTTGACGCGCCCGTGGACTTAATCCCATCCACGCCAACGAGCACTTCACAATCGGCCATGATCCTATTCTTGAACTGCAGAGCGATAGATTTAGAGGAAGGGCCGCCGTACGAGAATAGGCGTCTGCCAAAGATTCTGGAAGTGTATATGGTGTCCTCTAGTGCTCATGCAGAAACTGCGTCCTACCAGCCGGTCCGCAGTCGCCCTGTGAGAATGAGGCACAACTATCTCATCTTCGTTGACAGTGATGTATTGTGAAAGGGACATTAAGCGCTGCTAGATCGTCGTGGAGCCCTAACATCTCCATGATCTGCCTCGAGCGTACCAGAATTTGATGTCTTCATTTTGCCAAACTAGTGCGCTGTTCTGTACATGTAAAATGTGTGCTGGATTGTTTGTCAAAGGCAATACAGAAGGTGAGACCACCGATGCCAGCGCCGCTGCAAGCTTTTTAGGGGTAATTTCAGGGTATAGCGATACTAGAGACCAGGTGATGTTGTCAAATCACATTGCTGCGCTTCTGAGGTTATTCGCTGTTGTATGGGTGGAGCCCAGTCGGGGACGGTCGGAGCACGCAGAGGGAGAAGCAGAGATGATATCGTATATGTCGTGTCTGCCCAGTCGTATATATGTGCTAATGCTACCGAATGCCCCTAATCGCTCCCTCGTGTCCTCCCTTCCTGCCTCCTGGCCTGCCTCTCGGCCCGGTGTCGTCGCCGCAGGCGACGCGCGTGAGCAGAGCTCACGGTTACATGTGCCCCCCCCCATTGTAGCGGCGTCCTCGCCGCGTGAAGGAGCCCCCTCGGCTGGCTATCGCGTCCTCCACCACACCTCCACCAACTATGACCTCTTCAGCACTCTCCTCGTCGAAGTCCTCGTCCTCGGCCTCGCGCGATGCTGCCAATGCGTCCCCTTCCTCTTCTCCGTCGATGTCCCCTCCATCTATGTTGTCTGCGACGTCCTCTTCGAACTCCTCCTCATCGTCACCCGGCTCCACTGGGTCTCGCTCCTCGATCTCCATGCCCTGCTCCACTGGGCTCCCCTCGCCATTCTCGCTCCGCGATGCGTCCGCCTCCGCCTCGTAGCTCTCCTGGGCTCTCGCCAATTCCGATCCTGGCCTAGGATGGAATCTCCGCAGTCGTCTCGAGCTGAACGTGCCGTCGACGAGTCTACCGCTGGTGGTTTCGAGTACGTACGAGTTCCGGTCGCGACTGACGATGCGTCGAGGAAGCGACCACATCGGGATCAGTTTCTTGATCGATGCCACTTGGTATCGCATGTCGGTACGGTACACCTGTACCAATTGGCCCGGTGAGAAGATAACCTCCCGCGGGGCTCTCGCGAGTAATCGCCTGTCGAACGCGGCCTTGCGGCTCTCCGCGTGTTCAATCGTGTGTGCGTAGCCGTCGAGGCGTTGTTGCTGCAGGTAAGCTTGGTGCGTTGTTATGTCTTCCTCCGTGGTTGGGCCCGCGCTGATGTCGGTAGGTGTCGGCTTCGAGTTGATGATGAGGCCGAACATCAGTTCGGCGGGTGAACACTGCAGCGAAGGTAAGTAGCGGTTGTTTAAGATCCTGATTGCCTCCTCAAAGAACAACGGCCAATTAGCTGGCAGTGGCGTGCCCTTCATTGCCGTGTATTCATCCTCGCCCAGTCCTGGTGCGCAGAGCTTCCGCAGCACGGCGAGCAGGTTCGCGTTCCCGTTTTCGATGAGGCCCGCGATATGCGGTGAATAAGCTGAAATGATGGTGAGTTTGATGCCGTTGGCCTCGCAATAATCTCTGACAGGCGCGCAATCAAAATGCGAGCCCCCGTCACTCATTAGGTCTTCAGGAGACGAAAATCCGCTGACGATGGTCTGTAATGCGGCCAGGGTTGTCTTCGCCGTCCCCTTGGTCTTCAGTTTGAATCCCCAACGGAACCGTGTGTATACGTCCATCACCAGCGCGACCGTGTGGAATCCGCCGTGGCCCATAGGCATGGACAGGTAATCGGTGACGAAGAGCTCGAAGGGGTGCCGCCGCGTGACGGGTTCGAGCAGTGAATGTAGGTATGGTGTTCCGAAGTTTGCACAGACACCGCAGTGCCGTATACCCCGTACGATTGCCTGGTCAACCCGTGTGCCGGTGTATCTGTCCATCAGCGCCATCTTCACCATGTCGCGCTTGTAGTGCCCCCCTTTCTCGTGCTCCTCCCTCGCCAGCTCTTCCATCTCCTCCTGGGTTACCACTTCTAACCTCGCTCTCGCTCTCGCCTTCCTTCCGTCCGCTATCCGCCACAGTTTCCCTGCCTCCACCATATACTCCTTTGCCCGGTGAACCGCCTTCTTCCGCTCCCTCTCGTCCGTGCCGTCTTCTAGTTCAAACAGTGCGCCCAGTATCGTCAGGTAAAGTGGTTCTTTTGCGAACCTTTTAAGTAAGTGTTGCCGCTCCGCCTCGTTTAACGTTGGCGTTTTCGGACTGGGGTTTACTTCCTCTGTCGGTGCCTGCAATATGAAAAGATCGTGCGTGAGCCCAGTTGCTGCCTCCCAGTCCTCGCTAACTGTCCATTCATGTCCTTGACCCTCCGCCTCGGTTACACCTTCAAACATCCTACTTAGACTGTCGGCCGCTATATTCCCTTTGCCCGGCCGGTGCCTCACGTCTACGATATGGTGCGCCATGACCCCGTCCAGCCAGCGAGCATGTGTCGCGCTGAGCTTCGGATTGAGTAGGAAATCCCGAAGGGCCTGACAGTCCGTCTCTAGTTCGACAGGGTACCCGTATATAATGTCCATGAATTTGTCCAGCGAATATTTGACCCCCGCGAATTCTAGTAGAAATGGCTTGTAGCGGCTCTCGGCTGGAGATGCGCGCTTCGACCCGAAAGCGATTGGATGAAGTCGTCGTACCGTGGATCCGTTTGGCAGTACCGTGTCGTGCCATTGCGAGAGCACGCCTGCCATGCCTGTGATGCAGCCATCCGTGGTGACCACAAATGGTGACCCGTCAAAGCGTGGTGCTCGTAGGACCGGTTCTGACGTCAGCGCAGCTTTGAGTGCAATGAAGCATGCATTCCGTTCTGGTGTCCACATGCCCTCGAGGCTCACGGCCTTGGCGGCGCATCGGTAAGCTCCTTTTCCTTTCCCGTGAACCTCTAATCCACGTTTCAAGTCGGTGAGTGGTGCAGCTATTATCGCGTAGTCCTTGATTAATGTTCGGAAGTACCCGGTGAGTCCCAGGAAGTGCTCGAGATTGTGCAGGTCCTTTGGTATGCCCCAGTTGACGATGGCGGTCAATTTGGTGAGGTCGCCCCGGATGCCCAGGTTGCCGACACGTTCACCGGCGAACACGACCTCAGTCATGAACAAGGCTGTCTTCTGCGGGGAGATGGAGAGGTCGTGAGCGCGCGCGCGGTCGAATATGGTGCGTAAGGTAGTCATTTTCTCCGCAAAGTTGTCCGACGCGACACCGCCGTCGTCGGTGAACAACTCCATCAGGGAACCGACGAGGTCACCCAGTGCTCGTGCGGTCACACCGTGAAAGGTTGTGGGTGCCCCCGTTAAGCCGAATGGCATTCTCGTCCAAGTCAGGTAACCCCTCGCCCCCGCATAGAAAGCAAGGTACGGCTGAGACGCTAGTGCAACTAAGCACGCGTAGAATCCCGCCGCGAAATCGAACTTGGAGATCCAGCGTTTGCCTGACAGGCGCTGCTGTTTCTCCCGGATGTCCCCCTGCGGCATCGGCCGGACTGTGGTTGAACGATTGAGCTCGCCGTAGTCGAGGCAAAAGCGCCATTTTGGATCGTTGTTCCAAGCGGGCTCGCTGGCATCTGCTGGGTTGGGTCTAGGTGGCAGGTCGAACCGTGGTTCCAGCCCCGCGCTGACACATTCGTCGTTGACTCGATGTTGGAGCTCGGTGATGCTGAGGCCCTGGTTGGAATGCGCTTTCTGGGCCATTTTTACTGGTGAGCAACACTTAACGTCCTTCGCCGCGATGGGGCGAAGAATGCCCGCTTCGAGTAGATTGTCGAGGGTTTTGTCGAGGTACGTCTGGCCCGATGGTGTGATGCGTCGATGTTGAACTTTTGTACTGAAGGTGACACCTGGCTTGATGTCGAGCTGGTGTTCCCCTCCCGGGACCGCGCGAACCTCGCTGACTGATAGCGCGAACACGTCTGCGTACTCGGTGACAAATGCCACGACTTCCGCCCGCTCGTCAACACTGAGGTCCTCGCCGATTTGCACGAGCTCGAGGATTTGCGCGACACGTTCGGCCGCGAATGGGTTCGTATTGCGGGTAAATAGGGAGCTGTCGAGGTTGGTCGTGCTCTCTGGTTGGGTTATGATGTTAGAGTCATCCTCCTCCACCGCATACACCGTCTGTGGTTCGTCGACGTCCTCGACTTCGACGCAAGTTGCCCGTGGTGCCCGTGTCTGCAAAATGGAAGGAGTGGTGTCAACGGGTGCGGTAGGTTCCGTAGTAATAGGGTGTAAAACTTCCCTCACGGGGGATGTGCCATCCCCCAGTGCGGTTGCACGCTCGTCGCCATCGGCGACATCAATGTCATGTGTTCGGTTTCCCGTGTCTGTCCCTCGTGACTGGTTTTGCTTCATTGCGCCATCCTCTGCCCTCTTCTCGTCTATGCTTCGCTCTTCCTCTCTGCCCAACTCTGCTGGCTTCTCCGTTTCGGCTCTAATCACTGTAAAAGGAGCAATTGCCTCGTCATTTTGTTCCTGATTAGGTATGTGTACGGGAAGTACTTGCCTACAGGGGGAAAGATTATCCCCCTCTGAAGGTTCCCGCGATTCGGCAGTTTCTGCCAGGCTCACGCCTACGTTCGGTCCCGCTGGAGGTTCCCGAGTCTGCCCCAACTCGTTCGCCATCCGCACGAGTCTACCGTTATCGTGGAAACTGATCTCGTCGGTTTCGTATTGATGCGTCATTCGGAAAGCTTCGAGGAGAGGCTTCCCGAACAACAGGTCCCAGGACCCTCCGCTAGGGAACACCTCAAAATGGCTGTCCCGTGTGACGCCCTCCACGCACACTGGTCCATTCCACTTGCCGCCTGAGTGCACGAGGGTGCCATCTGCCATCCGTAGTAAGCTGTTTGACGGTTTTACGTCTGCGACTCTGTGTTTGAACCGCGTGAATGCCTCAGCGCCGATTACGTTCACCATTGATCCATCATCGAACACGCCGCGGATGCGTATGATTTCGCCGCGTGGTCCATGGAGTTGAAGTTTGTGAATAAATGGTTTGCTGCGTGGTGGTGCGTCTTTTGTTGTCCCGATTCCTATGCTGACTCCCACAGTGTAGATAGAAGGTAGATCTATTACGTGAGATTGATACATGGATGCTGTGTCTGGGACGAGCTGCTGCTCGATAAGCTCGTCTTTCCCTCTCGGCGGGACACTAACTTCGGGGGCTGCGACGTTGTCCCGGCGCGGCGCCAACGAGCGCGGCGGGACTGCTGAGTTCTGGTTGAGGTTGATTGGTTCGGTGGACTGCACAGCTTCCTCTAAGCTTGCAGTCCGTCCCCATTTCCCTGGCCTAACTCCGTGATGGTGGCTCCTCCTGCCTGCATCTCCGCTAGTTGTTCGTCGGTAAGATTCGTTACTTCAATCATTCTTACGGCCTGCGCGACTCGGCCATCAGGGGGTGCTGGTCCGCGGATGATACCATAGCAAACCGCCGCTACCATCCGGTAGCGCAGTTCCTGGTCCGAGACCGGGTTCGTAGAAGAACACTCTCGCGACGAATGTCTCGCTGGGATGTCCAGTCCACAGCGGAAACACGCGCCCGTGCTGGTATCCAGCGTGCCTGGTCGCAGAGGGTGAGGTCGGGTCTCGTGTGGGCTCTGGGTGCCGTGCGCAGCGACGTACTCGGCAACCTGGGTAGCATATGCTGCGAGGCCTGCCGGTGTGTTGGGGTGGCGTATGAGGGCGGTGCGCTGCAGGTCGACTAGTCGCTCGTGGGCTGGGCGGTATGCCGGTCGGTACGGTTGTCGTGGTGCCGGTGTATACTGTGTAGTGGCTGGAGTTTGCCCGAACGTCGCGAATAGTCGTGCGGCTCTCGGTGTTCCGACTGTTGGAGCGGGTGCGGTGGGTGAGCGCGGACCTGCCGGGGCGCCGAGCGATAGGCCCGCGAGCATGCGCTGTAGTTCAGCTGTGCTCGAGGATTGGGCTGGGGCCGGAGCGTGTGGGCGGCGGTCGAGTTCCGCGAGACGCCGCTCCATAGCCTTCTTCCGCTCCTCCTCCTTGATTGCGTCACGGAGTTTTGAGATAGGGGCTGCGTATACTGCAGCGCCGAAGGTTGTCCACGTCGTGAGCTGGTTCTCGTCCACCAGGTCACGCAGGACCTTCGGCATGGTGTCGTACACGGACTGAACCTGTGCATTTGCGGTGTCGCACAGAGCTGCGATGCGTTTCGCCTCGGTCATCCAGGCAACGAACCCGTACACCATAACGCCTCCTTGGTCCTTCTTCTCGAGTATAGCCCCTTCTGCCAGGATGAGGTTCCGTAGTTCGCGTGTTCTGTCGGCTTTCGTAGGTTTAATGCGTGGCTGCGGGGGCCATCGTATGTTGAATGCTAGCTTCAACTTCCCCCAATCCGCGAGAGTTGCGGCGTCCTGTTCGTCGTACCACTCCTCTGCTTCCAGAGCGGAACGACAGTGTCGGCGGAAACGTTCGCATTTCTGCGCACCGGTGAGAGTGGGGTCGCTGTCGAATGAGGTTTCGAGCATCTTCACAAAGTCTTGCGGGTTCTCCGAGAGTCTCCCGTCGCCGTAAAACATTTCTATTCGGTTACTGGACATGATTCTTCGTGCTGGAGTGGCTGGAATGAGGTTCTGGACTGGTGCGACTGGTGCGACAGGACGGGCTGGAGCGGCTGGAGGAAATAGAACAAATGGACGGGGTTGGTTGACTGGAGGGTTGACTGTATGATTTGGATTGGGAAAGATGATGGATAACGGAGGCGGTGATGAGTTTGGCGTATCGAGGTTAATGAATTCTCGCTCCTCTGTGTAGTCTGCTGCGGTTTGCAGAGGAAATGGTGATGGGCTGTGGCTAAGGTCAGATTCGCGGTCTGAGCCGGAGTCGATGTCGAGGGTAGGAGCTTCAACTTCGGAAAATGAGGAAATAGAGTCCCTTGGAGAGTGGGGAAGGCTTGCTATATGAACGGCTTTCGCAAACTGCCCGTTGGGGCCTCGCCTGAAGGGCATGGTGTATGTTGATGTGCCCTGTTGCTGCGTGTCCGTGAATTTTGTAAAGGAAAAGGCCGCCAGCTTGACAAAAGATGGAATTGGGTCGAATCTCACTCGCGTCACCACATGTATGGGTGGAGCCCAGTCGGGGACGGTCGGAGCACGCAGAGGGAGAAGCAGAGATGATATCGTATATGTCGTGTCTGCCCAGTCGTATATATGTGCTAATGCTACCGAATGCCCCTAATCGCTCCCTCGTGTCCTCCCTTCCTGCCTCCTGGCCTGCCTCTCGGCCCGGTGTCGTCGCCGCAGGCGACGCGCGTGAGCAGAGCTCACGGTTACACTGTTGACCCAGTATCCTGGATGGTCTGATATGCTGTTGGGAGACCGGTGAATCGACATAGACATCCGATGTCAAATCTTAAGCAGTCGATGACTGCGAGTCTATTGTCCATTGTGTCCCGAGGCTGCCGGTGAGATAGTCGATCTTCAAGGGTAATCGAAAAATGATATCGGGCGCGCCGCTAGATCAGGAGGTCTAACGCAAGAACACAATACTTGTTGGACTGTGAGAGTGGCATTCTGGAGGTGACAGCGACGAATGGACGACTGGTGAGAGCAAGCGCGCGTGGTAGGAAAGCGCGGGGCATGATTGATTCGCCTAAAGCTCGAGGTCCAGGAAGATGCATATGGTCCCATGAGATTCCGGTGATAAAAATAAATAAATCTTTGCCGAATGCTGAGTATATGAGTGCTGAGCGCTGAGTGCTGAAGAGGCGCGACACAGCTACGGAGATCACGAAGGTTCAGAACAAAGAGCTTCACATCGACGGAGGCTTTACGGATGTCTCTTCAAACCACCGTCGATCTCGTTCCTCCATCGCTCCACTAGTACTGGCCATGGCAACTGGCCCACTTGCGCTGCCACGAGTGCTTCGACTAAGTAGCTACGTCTCTCCAGATGCCTTGTCTCACCGCCATGCATCACACAGCCATCGGCCGAACCACTCCGCTCGGCCCACGTCGAACGACATCCGCCAGCTGAACCCAAGCACTGAGCGGCACGCTATCACCCAAATCTCCAGCAAAGACCGCCCGCCTGCAGCGGTCTGTTCCCGCGTCGATCCAGGACCAGACGCCTATTCACATGAACGCCGGTCCCAAACGCAAGCAGGAGGTTCCATCCCCCTCGTAGCGACAAACGTCGCCTGCAGGGTTCCGCTCTCCGCATGCCCCCGACACCCATTTCACTGCACATTTGCACCAGCACTCCCTAGCGCAACGCTCTGCCCCTCGACGTCCGCGAAACGCCGGTGCACTACCCTCTCCCCCAAGACTATTGAGTATCATCGCGCAGCGCTTGTCGCGGGCGATGAAGGGACCTCCGTGAGCACAAATTCAACACTAGGACGATGATGCGATTGCTTCTCGGCGTTGGGCCTCGACGACGGTCACACCATTTCCCCTGGTCTTCTTCATCATGATGACGCCCACTATCCCGCTTATATCCCGCTGCGCAGTGCAACTCAGATCTCCGCCCGCCCACATCAATCCCCATTCCAGCGTTTGCGCACACATGCCGCATACCAACACGGCTGCCTGCGACCAAATCCGAGCTCGTCTTCAATCACATGCCTGGACTTGCCCTGCCTGAGACAATTTGGTGGCGGGCAAGCATGGCATCCCGCGCAGGCGTATACGATCGACCTCTGGTTGTGAATTGCCGTTGGATATTGGGTCAGAGTGCTAGGAAATATTTCGTGGGCGGCTGTTGGAGTGTCGGTGCTTTCGCGAGCTTGCGCTGGAGGGGCGGGGTTTTCCTAGGAATCCCGCTTGTGAAGTGTTGCACTGCGAACGCCATGAAAACACGCAGGAAATCACGAGTGGCCTGGACATCTTCCACCTCGCGGAGGCTGCTGGATCCCAACTGCCAGCAGCACTACCGTCCATCGAAATTTTTCGTGCTCGCATCCGCATCCACCTCCTCCGCTCCTCTTTCCTCTTCGCATCGCACCCCCCAAAACAAACCAAACCAAAACCCGGCTGCCGACACTCGATTCCCTAGATCCGCGCACATATACACGCTCAGACCCCACAAGTAGACAAGGGCCGATCCGTGTCGGCGGATAGTCATTACTATCGGCGAACGCTTTCGATTAGCCGCGGACTGCTGCAAAGCCGCAGTATGAGATTTGAAGGCAGTCTATCCTGCTCCGTCTCTGGAAGAAAGTGCCGACCACCCCGTCGCGCGCAGATCGCTGAGGACTTCAACTCGGACATTTAGGCGGTTCAGGTTGAAGGCTGGGTTGGAGGACCACTTTCAGTTCGAGAATATAGCGAGGCTGTTAGACGTGACGCTGCAGAGTTGCAGCAGCTCAGCGGCGCAAAACACTTCGACTATGGTACTGCCGCTGTCAGGATTCGGGTGGCTAGACGACATCGTCGCGCAGAACCTCCGCATGGTCAACATCGTCACTTCCAGTGATCATTTTTTACCATGAAGCGCGTAAGTCATTTTCGAATGCTTAGGGAGAGCAGAATACTGATATGATTCCGTCTTAGCTCGATCCCTACTCACGGGCATCTCGTGTCCACTGATCTTCGTCAACTTGCTCGCTGCTCGTCTTCTCGAGGCGGTCAAAGGGAAAGCCCCGGGCACCAACCATAGAGGCAACAAATGGTCTCCAACAGCTCACTTTTATCCCCAGCTATGGCGTGTATGGGCACCGTAAGCGTCTTCCTCTGCATCCTAGAGTATCCAACTGACGCGTACCCATAGAGGTTGATAGAATCTTTGTAAGCAAGACTTGCCCGACAAACGCGCACCCCCGATCACGAGTAATTGGCCAGGGAACCTCGATTTCGCGCTCTTACGCCGTTTGTCGACGAGGCCATCGCTACCTATGGAGCCATATTGCGCATCCGTCTTCCAAGCTTTTCCTTTCTGCTGGTCGTAGCTGGCCCTACATCAGCTTGGTGTACTCTTGGCGTACGCTGATGCACGCTGAAAGCCATGGATCTCAGATTCAATTTCCGTCACACGAGGATTCCATCGAGCAGGCATGTGCAGTGGAGTGGAAGATGTAGCTGGTGGTGTCAAACTCAGAAGTCGGGGCGCGGGAGAGGGTTAAGACCGCGCAGAAGCGGAAAGAGGAAGGTGTACAGGTCATGGTCCGCGCGAGCGAAACAAAGCCCAACCCCTTCAGCAAAGCCCAACCCCTTCAGGACTCCTAATAGTTGCTCATCGCTCAATGTTCAAACTTGTCACACAACTAGGCGAAATTCTCCACGAATAGGTGGAGCAGTGGTCGTTCACGGGAGTCCCTGCGCAAATGAATGTGAGAGGCCATTCTTCATCCTGCGAGGAGCACGAGCCTGAGATCCAACTAGGCGCCAGGTCGCATGAGGGCGAAGATAACAGTACTTAAATGCGTGGTTCTTGAACCAGTGCAGCGATCCATGCGTGGCGCGACTCCTCAGCAGTGTGCGCCTGAGACCCACGCGCCGTCGGCCCGCGTCGGCCCGTGGCGAGTCTCGAGGCACTCCTCGTAGCAGTTTCAACAAAATATAATATGAAGTATATGCGCTTGCCATAAGCCTCTGAAAATTTTCACAGAATACAAAGAATACACCGCTCTTACGCATTTGATCTACATGATCAGTGCACAGCGACGGCAGCATGAAAGACTTGACTCAGGCCCATTTCAGACGTCCTACGAGTGCTCTATTGAGTTACCTCAATTACTAGATGAAATATAGCGTGTTTCCATCTCCGGTACTCAACTCAAAGCGACGGAGCAAATGAATAAATCTAAATATTAAACAGCATAAGCTTGCGATACTCTGTGCCCTAGTAGCGTCCCTTATCCATACAGTGAATCCAAGTCCAAGAGAGCCTAAATGCCGCAGATGTAAGACGAGGTGCCACTGCCGCAGAGGTATAAGCACTGACTATGTGATGGCTACAATACAGCTTGTGATAGTAATGTACTATCATCGACTCTAAACACAGATCTAAATTACAGGGCATGAGTACGATGTTGCAGCTCTGAGGCCGGATCACACCGGTACTCACAGAATCAACACACTCGTTGCTGCAGCAGTCGGAATCGTAGGTGCATGCGAGCTTGCTGACGAGGGGTATGCACTCGGATTGAGCGGGCGCAGCAGCGACGTAGGTGGCAGCAAAGGCCAGGGCGACGAAAAGGGTTGACTTGAAGAACTGCATCTTGAAGAAGGCGGTGGGATGTGGTGCTTGTTTGCAAGCGAGGGTGGGATTGTGCGTATCCAGTTTAAACAACCTTGCAGTTTTTATAGGCGAGGCCGCGCATTCTCAGCCTTTGGACAAACGCGGGTAAGCAGCTAGATCAAATTGATATATCAGTGGAACGCAGGCGATGCCACTGCTTCTTGCGCGGCAGCGCCACTGGTCTGCTTGATACCCACTCGCATTCCGATAGGAAAGGAGAAATGGAGCGCAGAGACACAGAAATTGACCACCGTAGGTGTGGAACTTGACAACAGCCAGTATCGAGGAGCCGAGTCTATGGAAGCAGGCGAGGGCTGAGCTGGTCCAGTGTCCTCAGCGATCGCGCGATCGCCATTGATCATAGCTGCGAAACGCCCCGGAATATGTACCCAATTTTTCGAGTACGGAAAGGCATAATTTGCTGGTCGAAAAGCGGGGAAATGTCCCAGTCCCGTAGGTGCACAATGGCTGCTTGGATGTCCGCAAAGAGCGGAGAAGTGTGGAGTAGCAAAGAAATCAGTCTCCGACCGCGCAGGTAGCTACAGGTAGCTAACCGGATAGATGAAAATGCACTGCAAAGCATAAAGCTGGAAATCTTTGGGGCATGAGTATCCTCCTGCTCGCTGATCTGAGTGCACCTTGCTTGTTTCAAGCGGCAACTAGCGCAATACCAGACGTGCTAAATACGGAGAGGTTTGAAAAGTATGAGGCGGGACTCTGATATGGACAGGGTTATTTTTTCAGCTTTGCCAAGGTTCTGCCCCTCTCAGGGTCCAGCTTCGCCTCAACCAACAGATGTTAGAGACTACAGACGCACCCGACCTTGAAGCAGGATCGCAGGAACATTGATACCAGACAAATTGGAGGCCCTATTAAGCGCATCTCCGGGAGAGCTGTACATGTTGCCAGATTGATTTGGCAAGCCAGAAAAAGAGGGATGTGACGGAAGAGAGAAATGCAACGATGCTGACATGACAAATTGCTGACACAGTGACGCGTCGACTCGGAGTCAATATACTTTCGTCGAACTCGCCGCCCACGATCGCAGTCTCAGAGCATATACGAGTGCCCGCACAACAGAGCATTCGACTCGAGCCCTCTGCTCGACCAGCGTCATGCATGTCGTCATATGCGGAAGTCTGATGCCATCGAACCCGCCTAGGCCGCCCATCCCACGTCGAGAAGCGCTCGATTCAGGCAGGCCACAAGTCAACTGGACGGACGCATAACGACTCAGGTTGCCTGGCCATGCCTCTACCCATCACACGCCGTTTCCGATCTGATGTGGTCCGCATCGACGTATCGCACCAGCACAGACCGGCCTACTTGCCCTCAAACGAAACGCAACACAACCAGACGCACGTCCTTGCCCTAGACCTATGCCTGTGCTGGGCGCATAACACGAAGACGGACCCCTTGCACCAATCCCGAATGCGGGCGCCAGTCCCAATCCCGCGCTCGCCTACCTCCACCTCCGCGCCCGGTCCCTCGTCCCACATGCCAACAAGCCGGGCATACTCAAGGCTAAATCACACATGACATCCCGCCGTCCTCGCGCAGCAAGCCGCTTCTCTTCTGCCCAACATAGCTGCATCGGAGTCCATTTGAGCATCACGCGTCTGCTTGCCGTGGCAGTCCAGCGAGCGCGCCCATGAGCTCATCAGGTGTACAGCAAATGGCCGAGTCTACGTTCTCCCCAGCTACATCGCAAATTGACCACATCCGCACCATCCCCCTGATCTCCCTCCCAGCGCCCATCAATTCCGCATCCACTCCGCCGAGAGTCCCAATTCAGATCCCAGCGCTTCCAGCGTCCACCTTCATCTCAGCACCCCTTCGGCGAACGGGCCTCCCAGCCAGCACACCACGTACGCGTAGCGCAGCAGCCAAGGACACTTCGCCCCCGCGCCATCCCACCCTACCTCGCCGGTACTCGATCTTTGTGCCGGTATCGAAGTGTTTGTCGGTGCGGCGCTCGGATGCTCGCCGACATGGCGTGTCTTTGAATGTCAGGGATGGAGTAGGAGGGGACAGATGGATCTTGGCGCGTACGCCGAGGTGATCCTCACGAGTGATGGTTAGGACTCGCGATTTCATGATTTTGCGCGAGGCTATGCGGCCCCCTGACGATCCAGCGCGTTGGACATTGTACCATATCATCATCGTCACCTCTCAAAAAGATCGGTCTCGCGGCTCATTCCAAGCGCTGTCGAGGTCGAGGGCCTAGCGTGAGTCTATCCTCTCTGCGCTCGCCTTGACGACGAAGCTCATATCGCGCCAGTTAGCGGCGGCCGTACTCACGGGATGGCCTATATCGGTCCTCCGCACGGCCTATCTTCCGTACCCCCGCACACTGCCAACGTTTGGGCGGGTCTTCTTGGTCCTTCCACTCGTTCATCCGCCCTGCAGCAAGGTCATCGCGTATCTCTATGGAGTCATGCTTGCGTATGCGGCATTCACCCTTTCTCATCTTCCACTCATAGCTAAACCCACACTGCAGGTGGTAATATCTCCGCGCGATCGTCTTGAAATGGCTCCAGTTAACCGACCTCTCGCTTGGTGCTTGGGCCGGTGCACGCCGGCGCGTGCCGCGAGACGCGGATTGCGGCTTCTCTTTCTCGTCGCCAATGGGTCTCATCGAGCAGGCATGCATGGTGGAAGAAGGAAGTTGTCACTGGCGGCGCACTCGGGGTGGGGGAAAGAGTAGAGGCCACGAAGAAGCAGAAGTTGTGCATCAGGTCGTGCAGGCCCATGACCAGTTTGAGCGACGCAGAATGGACGTACTGGACACCACATAACTTCAGCACCTTCAGAACTGCCAACAACTGCTCCTCCGAGTGTGTCAATCTAACACCCGCCACGCGACCATATTGATGTCCTCTTCGAATAGACAGAAGAAAGGCCAGTCTCATACTGCGCGAAGCGAGCTGCCACTGCGAGTCGCACAGTGGCGAAGATAAGATGGATGTACCTTACCGCGCGCTCGCCGCGCTGGCCGTCCGTACGGCATAATACACCGCGTTTGAGGAGGAGCGTAGACCCATCTCCGCCCTGTTCATCTACGCGGCATCGCGGGCGTGGTGGTTGGACGAGATGAGGATCAGCGATGGGCGGGTCGTGCTGCACAGGCACCCTGAGGCGGCAAGTGCACTCCCTGCTGCTTAGTGGCGGAAGCGCCTGAGGTGCACGGGAGCATGCATCGGTAGGAACAGGTGGGAGCAGGACAGACATCGTGGCGGGAAGGCGATTGGCTCCACCAGCATTTACGCGCAGGGCAGCTCAAGCCACTCAAACCAAGACTCTCGTATCACCGTGCACCTTCTCCTGGCGGTAGGCGGTGATCTCGGAAGAGGCGGCTTGGCGGACTGAAAGAAGAAAGCGCGGAGGCAAGGAAGAGTAACTAGTAAGGATCGGCGAGTGCCATGTATCGATCTTTGCGCCTGCGAGTTGGGGGGAAGGCGGCAGGCGGGGATCTCGGGGGAGGCGGCTTGGCGGGCTAAGTGAGGATCGGCGAGTACCGGGCACTCCGTTGAGGATAACTAGGACTGCTTCGATCTTGGTTCGGCCCACCCGTCATCGATGTCACCCTTCGATCCACGCTTCCCATTGTTGTATCGGCCCGCTCGATGATGACGTCTGTCGGCGTCATCGTCACTGCCAGAATCGATGTGTTCCTCATCCGGATGCCGACACCAACCCATAGCGGCGCGGGCTGAGGCATCGTGCGCGGCTGCCCAGACCTGCAGGCAACTGACCTCAAGACGGTACAATTGAAGGGAACTCTCCACTGGGCTTATGTGCGGTGCGAGAGCTGTATACAACCGAGTTCAGGATGGCAGACTCTCCTTGGCCGTAAGATTCGCATGGAGGGAGGAACAAGGACACACACGAGAGAACGGAGCGCATATTGCCTTTGATTTCGTTACATGTAATAATGGTTCTATCTCAATATTGATATCTTATCCAGTCTTTGCCATCATGCCACCCGTGCTTGCAGATACCTTATCTCCTCTCTGATTTCCGTGGGCACTCCCATGCCGAGACCGACCATGGCATTGTTCAGCACTATGAGAGATGCCATGAGAGGTTTGTTGAACTGTGCCGGTCGCTCGACAGCGAGCGCGCGGTACAACTCCACCGCCTCTGGAATCGCGACCAAAGCCTCATCGTCTCGACCGAGATCTATGAGGCAATGGGATAGAGCTTGGAGGGACTGGGCAAGATAAGTGTTATAAGCTGCTGGCCGCTCCGTGGCGAGAGATCTAAACAGGATGGCCGTCTCCTGGGCAGCCGACAGAGCTTCCTGTGTTCGACCGAGTTCTGAAAGACGATTTGATAGATTGCCAAGGCTCATGGCAAGATGAGCATTGCACGCCGCTGGCCGCTCCGCCGCGAGAGCCCGCCTCAGCATCACCGCTTCCTCGACAGCCGACAAAGCTTCCTGCGCTCGACCGAGGGCTGAAAGGAATGCTGACAAGTTGCTGAGGCTCGTGGCGAGATCGCCATTGTACGCCGCTGGCCGCTCCGCCGCGAGAGCCCGGTACAGATTCACCCCTTCCTCGCCAGCAAACAAAGCTTCCTGCGCTCGGCCGAGAGCTGAAAGGTGATTTGACAAATTGCCGAGGGAGCTGGCGAGATCTGCATTGTACGCCGCTGGCTGCTCCGCCACGAGAGCCCGCCTCAGCATCACCGCTTCCTCGACAGCCGACAAAGCTTCCTGCGCTCGACCGAGGTCTGAAAGGAATGCTGACAAGTTGCTGAGGCTTGTGGCGAGATCGCCATTGTGCGCCGCTGGCCGCTCCGCCGCGAGAACCCGGTACAGATTCACCCCTTCCTCGCCAGCTAACAAAGCTTCCTGCGCTCGGCCGAGAGCTGAAAGGTGATTTGACAAATTGCCGAGGGAGCTGGCGAGATCGGCGTTGTACGCTGCTGGCCGCTCCGCCGCGAGAGCCCTGTTCAGATTCACCGCTTCCTCGGCAGCCGACAAAGCTTCCCGTGCTCGACCGAAGGCTGAAAGGTCATTTGACAACTTGTTGAGGGAGCTGGCGAGATCGGCATTGTACGCCGCTGGCCGCTCCGCCGCGAGAGCCCGCCTCAGATTCACCGCTTCTTCGCCAGCCGACAAAGCTTCCTGGGCTCGACCGAGAGCTGAAAGGTATGATGACGAATTGGTGAGGAAGGTGGCGAGATCGGCGGTGTACGACACTGGCCGCTCCGACGCTGGCCGCTCCGCCGCGAGAGCCCTGTACAAATTCACCGCTTCCTCGACAGCCAACAAAGCTTCCTGCGCTCGGCCGAGAGCTGAAAGGTGCTTTGAGACATTGTGGAGGCACTTGGCGAAATCGCCATTGTACGCCGCTGGCCGCTCCGCCGCGAGAACCCTGTACAGATCCACCGCTTCCTCGGCAGCCGATAAAGCTTCCTGCACTCGACCGAGAGCTGAAAGGTGTAATGATGAATTGGAGAGCGAGCTGGCGAGATTAGCATTGTACTTTGCTGGCTGCTCCGCCGCGAGCGGCCTGTACAGATCCACCGCTTCCTCGCCAGCTGACGAAGCTTCCTGCGCTCGACCGAGACGTGCAAGCCGTACCGATAGATTCATAAGGCCGCAGGCAAGACCACCATTGTAGACTGCTGGCTGCTCCATCGCGAGAGCCCTGTACAGATTCACCCCTTCCTCCTCAACCGACAAAGCGTCCTGGCTGCGACCTAGAGCTGAAAGGTGATTTGACAAACTGCTGAGGTAGCTGGCGAGATCGGCATCGTACGCCGCCGGCCGCTCCGCCGCTCGAGCCCGCCTCAGATTCACCGCTTCTTCAACAGCCAACAAAGCTTCCCGCGCTCGTCCGAGCTCTGACAAGCAATTAGACAGAGTGTTGAGGGAGGCAGCGAGATCTGCATTGTACGCCGCTGGCCGCTCCCCCGCGAGGGCCCGCCTCAGATGCACCGCTTTCTCGACAGCCGACAAAGCTTCCTGCGCTCGGCTGAGATCTGAAAGGCGATTTGAGAAATTGACGAGGCTTATGGCGAGGCGGGCATTGTACACCGTTGGCTGCTCCGCCGCAAGAGCCATGTGCAAATTCGCTGATTCCTCAGCAGTCGACAAGGCATCTTCTGCTCGACCAAGATCTGCAAGCCGACTCGATAGATTCTGAAGGTGGCCGGCGAAATCACCATTGTAGAGTGTTGGCTGCTCCATCGCGAGAGCTCGAAATAGAATCACCCCCTCCTGCGTTGCGAGTAGCGATTCTTCCATGCGAGCTGCAAAACTGAGGCGGTTCCCAAGCGCAGACAGTGCATACGCCTGAGATTCATGTTGGAAATGATGTTCCAACTCCGGTGCCCGCTGCTGTAGGTACGATTGCATGAGGACAAGGTGCAGTGCAAAGGCTGAAAGATGCTCACCTGTACCCATTGCACGACCTGAAATGATCCATGGAAGACGTCTGTTGCTGCCAATACCTCAATCCATCTGACCAGATGACGGGAGATGAGTGTGACGATGTGGGGTTGAATTGTCAGTGGTATCTCCACATCTTGCAGGTGGCTGGGCCAGTGAGCGCAGCCATACACCAGTTGCTCAGATATATCTAAGATCTTCGGGATGCCCACATCAGGTGTATCTATTGCTAGGTACCCAGTACCATCAATACGCCGGGCTAGCTCACGGTTCAGCGTCTTGATGCATAATTCTGCCAGACGGCCGCTGTGTTCCTTTTCTGACAGGTGGAAGCGCTTGGTGCTGTCGTCGTTGGCGGCACGGTCTGTGACAAATTCGTGAAATGATGAGTGGAGCACGCGGATGGGTTGGTGGCCGTCGCGAAATCCAGTCAGCACAGAGCCAAATCTCTGAAGAAGTTGTTCAGCGTTTAGATCCAGGCTGCCATCGTGCAGATCCCGCAGTGCATCGAGCGACAAAGGTCGCTTCAATGCCATGATAGTACCCATGACGAGGTCATAATCCTTCACGAAGTCGTCATCGTCCCAATCTCCGCATTCCGCGAGAATAGCGGTGTACAACAGGTCCATCTTCTTCTCTGGTGGCGAGCCGTGCTGGAAGGACTTTGAGAGCAATGCTTGAAGCTTGTCTTTGGGCCTATGCGCGGTGTGCAGAAAATTGCAAACGGTGACGATCCATATAAATAGACCTTCTGCCAGGTGCTTGAGGTCGCGTATGATGGTTTCGTCAGGAGACGTGAGACCCATGTTGTGAAGAACAGCTTCGTCGCGCAGCTGCCTATCGACATACATGTCGATATCACCTTTGTTCTCGACTGAGTGTACGTCGATCGAGTGCGCCACGATGTGGCTCCGTCCAGACAGGTATTTTTCGATCACGCGCGTGGGACGAGACGTGAGGAGAATTCGAACTTGGGGGGGGAGCTGGGTAGCCTTGTCGCGAAGTATTGTGAGCAGCTGGGTATCCAAGTCGTCGGCGATGCTCTCGTCCAACGCATCGATCACGAAAACAGCTAGTCGATCGGCCGGAAGGTGGCGGCAGGGCCCCAGTATGAGGGCGTCGAATTGACGTGATAGCGGGGCCGATGCGAGGGCCGGCTCATCCTCCAAAGCATCAGCGATATCTTGAGCAGCGTCTGGATGAAGACTGGCAATATCTCGTGCCAGGGTGGTGAGTAAATTTTTCGCGGTATTTCGCGATTCGGTGTCGCGGCTGAAGAAGAATGCGGATGCAAGTAGCCCTTCTTCCTTCAGTTCCTGAGCGATAGTGTGCAGAACGGTAGTCTTGCCGCATCCTGCCGGGCCTTTAAGCCAGCAGATCCTCTCCGAGGCAGCTCCTCGAGCCCATTTACCGAGGATTTCGAGTAATGTTAGGCGAGTGCCGGGCAAACATGTGAGGCTTGGATCCCACGATGCCCCGCTAGCGTATGTGAGTAACCGTGAAATCTTCGCCACTATACGCAGCTTGAGTGCCACCTCCCGAGTAGATGTAATGCAAAGTGCGCACCTGGTTCCTCATCTGCGGTCACGTAATCGCCGGCAATTTGGATGACTTCATTATTCCCGAAAGCATAGAAGGTCGAGCCACTGGCGGCAACCTGCCCACGGCGAGAACCGATCGGCCGAGGGCGTCCTTCCATCTCATCATGAACAAGTGATAACGCCGAACTCAGGATGTCTTACCTGAAGCGGCCCCGAGTGTGTGACTGCCTGCTGCTCCAACCTGCTGAGCGGAGCCATTTGTGCATGCGGATAGCTTCTTGAGCGACGCAGCAAGGTTCTTACCATGTAATGCTGGCTGTTCCACTGCCAAAACCCGATATATGCTGCACGCTTCTTCAATTGCAGCCAAAGCCTCCTCCTGGAGCTCGTATCTTGAGAGCCGACTGGAGAGATTGTAAAGAGACGCTGCGAGCCCTGAGCGAGCGGTCTCTGGCTGATCCTTGATAGTAATGCGATACCGGTCAACTGACTCCTGGATTGCTAGGAGAGCCTCTTCGTGTCGATTTAGCTTCGAAAGGCGGTTAGAATGGTGAATCAGGGATGACGCGAGCTCGACGGTGAATTCCGAAGGGTGCTCGCTCGCGAGAACCCGTTGCAGCTTCACTGCCTCCTCGATTGCTGACAAAGCCTCTTCCTTTCGGCTGACAACTGCGAGAGAGGAGGATAAGATGCGGAGAGACGAAGCCAACTCTGAGTTACAAGTGGTTGGATGATTGAATGCAAGAGTGCGGAGTAAGTTGGTCGCCTCTGTGATGGCAGTCAGGGCCTCCTCCCGCTGACCGTGATCCGAGAAAGCGGCGGATTGGGCTTTGAGAGCATTGGCCTTGACGAGATCATCTCGGTAGGGCGGTGCTGGTGATTGCGTGGCTGTATCTGGACATTGATGGGTCTCCGGTTGAGCAGGAACTGTGTGGGTGACTGTCTCTTCGGTGGAAGCTACTTCTAAATGAGCGAATGTCTCAGCTGAATGAGAAACACTGTCACCTGGAGGAATTATATCGTCGGCAGTCGGTAAGTCGCCATTCAAGTTGTCGGCAGGCGCTTGCCCCTCGTCGGGCGGAGGGACTGGCATGCTGGCAGTACCGAGTCCGGGAAAGCCTCGCAGGTGTAGGTAGATGGCGACGGCAACAAAGGCGGTGAGGGGCGCCGCCCACCTCAATGGAGATCCCGACATGGTATCAAGTGGATAGTCTCAAGTAGGGGGGATGTTTCGAAGAGAAATGAGAATGAGATGATACGAACACAAATGATTGGTAGCGTTTTTGTATGCCGAGAGCATCGATTCACAGCAAATTCAGCTGCAGTCGATGAGTGAAGATGCTGTTTGGAACGAGGCATCTCTCGAACGTTTGAGCGGCAGCCGCATTGCAATAGGAGATTACAGCATCATATCGTCGAACTCGAGACAACCTGGCTGCGATCCGCTCAGTATTATGATTGTCTGCCTAGCGAGGCCAGTCGAGACAGCACTTCATTGCAGACAAGAGGGCACAACGTGCAGTGTTTCACCTGCATGCCCGTGCCCTTCCCGTAAAGATTCATTTGATGGCGGTCGAAAAGCAAGTAATATGAAGGGATTATGATCGACTCGGACGCCCATTTTTCGCGATCGAGCGGGATCATTATAGCGTCCGCACTGCCGACACCTACCGACACGCGTCACCCGTTCGTCCTCGTTCGTCAGTCTCTCAGAACTGGATCGTCTTGGGCGGCGAACAGCGACCATCGACTGTTGCGCTCTGCACTTGACCGCACTCGAAATTATACCGGCCATCCACGCCTATTCATTCATCCTCGCTCTTCTCGTCAGCAGCTCGCAGCATGCGTATCGGCTGCTGATTCACACAGCACCATCGTGTGCCGATACCCCCGCAAGCGCCCTGGCCTGGTTGATTCTTTCTGTGATGCTTGTATACGATTCAGACGCTGAGAAACCGCCCGCAGTTCTTGTTCCCAGGAACTTGAGCCACGATCTTTCGGGATTATAGTGTCTGAGATCTGAACAGCGGCTATCCTCTTTGCAATTACTTCTGTTTTTTCCCCTCGCAACAGTCCGATGATGCTAATCATCTAAAGCAGGAAGAATATCACCGACGATGCGCTCGCCCAATGCAACCCTTCTAAAGTCGTGGTATGACTTCTCATAATTGTCAAGGATTAGCACAATATCGTGGGCGCCGGGCTCCCTTGCATACTCAATCTCCTTCAAACACGCCGCCAGCCGCTGTTGGATCGCCGCGTCCGATTCAGTTCCGCGGTCCTGCAACCGATGTCGAAGAGCGCCCATTGAAGGGGGCGAGAGGAACACGAAAATAGGGTTCAAGTCGGTCTGCTTCATCTGGCGAATACCCTGGAGATGTAGATCGGGAGCGTGGTCATCAAACGGCATTGATGCAAGGCTCTAGGGAGCCTAAAGAACACACCTGAGCCTCGATTTCCAGAATGCAACGCCTGCCCGTGCATGCCACGTCCCGGACGGCTTGTCTGCTCGTGCCATACATGTTCCCGGAAAACTCAGCGTATTCGATGAACGCTCCCGCCTGGAGTAATGTTCGGAAGGCTGCGGGAGTTGTGAAATGGTAATCTTTGGCGTCAATTTCGTCTGGGCGTGGATCGCGCGTGGTATCTGAGAAGGCCATTACACCTGGGTAAGCTAGGCAATGGAATGGAGGTCTGCTTCACGCACGAGAGACACACAGTCCAAATTTGTAAGGAAATTCTGCAAAGAGGCGCTTGATGAGAAATCCCTTGCCAACGCCAGAAGGCCCAGAGACCACCAGTGGTCGGAGAAAGTCAGGGAAACGACGCATACGCTACGCGATGGTGGAGGACTGGGAATATTGTTGGCTCCTGGTCTTGCGCAACATGCGAGATGGACTGCAGGCGCGTGCTGATGAACGTAAGGAGCGCTGGTGCCACCGCCAAGAGCGCATAGCGGGACAGAATCGAATCGACTGCCTATTGAGTTGCCACATCGTGTCATCACGTTGCCTCGGATCGGGGTACATAAAAGACTTCGATTTCACAGCACAACAATTGCTCGTGCCTCCTGTTGATGCAGCGCCGTGATCTAATTGAATTAGTTAGGCGCCCACATGGTGTCCAAGGTCCGCTTTAAGCTTTATGTCCAACGCACTGTGTACGACCGCCATGTCGATTGCAGATCAGCCAATCCTGACGTCCTGCGCGCGACCTACGTGTGAGCAGCTTGCGGACATGCAGTGCTCCGCATGCCACAAGTCGCGCTACTGCAGGTTGGTCTCTCCCTGTGTTCTCATCTGGCTTCCCGATCCAAAACCACCTAGCACGGTTTCTACGTCCAATCGGAGATTGACTTCACCAGCACAGAATGCCAGAAGGCACACTGGCCGGAGCACAAAGCGCTGTGTGCTCCGCGCAAGCCGCCGATCGACCGTTGCACTGGGTGCAATCGTAAGTTCGCCAAGCAAGGCCAATTCTACAGCGAAGCTACACAGGCGGACGCGTGCAGTGCGTGCGGTGCGTGTTGATCAAGTTCTTTGTCGAAACCCAGGCTCACAGCAAGTCATTCTGTGCAGGGTATCGCGTATGTGGGTTCTGCGTGTCGCATACTTGGCAGGGAAGCTGTTACTGTCGCAACACGAATTTCGGACGCTCGTATTGCATCATGTGTGAGTATCGCTCCCACAGACGACCTGCAATAAAGTTGATGATCCAAATGCGCAGCTCCGACTTGCTACCATGGCGCGCGCGGTAAGATATTCAAGGCATATGCGGCGACCGGCACCCCGAGGACGACCGCGCGGAGAACCCAGGCGCGTTCGAAGCGGCACCCCGCGCGTGTGGAAATTGCGGGGAGATGAAGCACTGCATGAAGCCAGGCAATATCAAGCAAGCTGTGGAGCTGAGCAAGAGGTGGGCATGATTAACATTCCTGTTCTCCCTTGCAACATGACTGCTTGCTTCTGAAGTTGCCGTGTAATGCATTCTGTCCAGAAAATTCGACGTCATCAAGGTCACACAGCCCAGTTTCATTCGATTTAGGTCTGAGATCCACATACATTTCGCGACCAGCCTACTTCAGATATACCTTCTTCATGCAATAATCTACCTCCCCGCAGTTCCCGCACGCGCGCGGCGTTGCCTCAAACTTGCTCGGGTCTTCCTCTCGCTCGCCCTCGGGGTGCCTGTCGCCCCTGTAAGACTTGCCTCGACCGCCGTGATACCAGCGCGGCGCTTTGTTCCAGATTATCAGGAAGAGATATTCATTTGGCAAGAAGTTGGGGACTTACACACGCCGCAGTACGAGTTTCCAAAATTGGAGTTAAGACAGTGGCAGCTCCCTGCGATAGTCATCAGCTGATGTATGATAAAGGTGTGAAACTGAGCGGGACGCACCGTTGTTAGTATCCGAAACGCATCCCTCACAGACCATGTACCCTGCATCGCCATAAGCCCAACTTTTTACCAACCAAACAACACATACTCACCGCAATCGTCGCATGCATCAGCAAGCGCCTCCTCGCCATCTTCTTCCATGTCCTCATCTTCATCGTCCTCGTCGCGCTGCGGGAACTTCACTCCGCACCCCGTGCACTGGTCCGCCTTGGGCTTCGGCGGCGGCTTCGCGGCCTCCTCGGCGTTTATCTTGTCGAGCATCGCGTTGATGCGCTTCTCGCTAAAGCACGTCTCCTTGTGCATTGGCCAGTCTTTCTTGCTGCAGTCTGCGCTACAGTCCGCGTTGATATTGCGATACAAAAAGCTTAATGTTGGCGAGACTCACCTGCAGTACCGTGTCCTGTGGCAAGCAGCGCATTGCTTTGACGCCACAAATGATGCGGGTTTGGGGCATGAGGGGTTGGAGCACGATGTGGATTGTTCAGGCATGGTGGCGGCGGAGAGGAATGGGGAAGAGAAAATTGACGCGATGCTAATTGCCTCGGTGGTTTTGCATGCTCTATACCCATATATGGCATGTTCGTTCCTTGATTAATGATTCGTTCCCTCAGTGTTCGGTAGTCCACCTGCGCAGGCCAGATTATTCCGATGCGGTTGTCACTCAAAGAAAATAATTTATAGGTACACCCTTCACGATTTGAAGTTTTGCTACTCATAAATAGTAGCATTGCCATCAACGAAACGGAACTCGAGCCACTGGTTCGCCACCAGTCCCTCATTTAATGTCGGATCTAGAAATAGATAAAGGCAGATAAGGTTTTCAAGCCGCAGTTAGACAAAGCTACGCTTGATTCGTGATACTGATGGAGATCACAAGGTGGTAATTTCAAGGGAAATACTTATCCCTCCCTGCATTACCAGTATCAACGTGCTCAGCTGCGATTAAGCACTATTACTCATACATACGGTGCCACTGAAGCCATGGGACAAATATGGGCCAAGCGAATAACTCCAAAGTAAATCGACCTGAATAATAATGCTGATTGTGTGATCTCTATGACAGTCCCGTTAGTAACTAGTTTGCCTTTGAAGCCGTATGAGAGCATCATAAACGCAGGGTTGCACAACAGAATGTCAGAGACGTTATTCAACCGCGTGTGCTTAGTCCGCGTTTGCTCGATGAGTGGTTGATGATGACGCGATGACGGTTGAGAGCAAGCTGTGGCAAGCTGTGGCTCAACACTATGGCGAAAAATGACATCTGTAAAGCCTCCGTCTGCCTGTTCTTTGTTCCCGTCCTCTGAGTCTTCGGCAGCTCCATCTCGGAAACTCCATCCCCTCAAAACTGTGCCAGCCAACGCACATGGATTTGCTCCCGTTAGGCTCTCATGGGTTATCTTTCTGGAGCTCCAGCCGATGCCTCACGCCTTCCTGTCCCACACTTGCCCTTACCAGTCGTTCGCTACCCGCTGTCATCTTCAGTTAGCTCTCGCACAGTCCGACCAGTGTCGTATTCTGCGCTCAGATCGCCTTCGGTGGATGCGCGTCCGGTCGCAAGCTCTCAAAGCATGCTACCCTCGATGATCGAATGTGATTTGGCTGACACCCTCATGCGGCCATGAACTGCTTAAATATCGACTGCCCATGCTCCATTCAACCCAACAACATCTTCAAGCTCGACCGCTTTTCACCATCTGAAACTTTTCAGCATCATACAACATACTACAGTGACAACTATGAGTAACCTCAGAATCGCAGTAACGTGAGTCGAGGCGACATTGCCCAGCACTTACAACCTGAGCTTACCACTGAACGGGTCGCAGCGGCGCCGGCATCGGCGGTCTCACCTTCTGTGTCGCCCTGGGCAAGCAATCCAACGTCAAATTCGACCTCTACGAAGCTGCCCACGAGTTCGGCGAAGTGGGTGCAGGCATCGGATTCTGGTACCGTTCGTGGCAGATCATGGAGGCGCTTGGCCTTCAAGACGATCTGGCAGCGCTGGAGAAGACGCCCACAGGAGATGCCGGTACGCATGATTCTACGCATGATCGCCTTTCAGCTACAATACTGAATGTGAAATAGTCGGGTTTCATTTTCGCAAGAGCGACCAGCCAGAGGGACGGAGTTTCTACGACATGCACGCTAAGGGTACGTCCTCGCGTGCCTCGCGATATCATGGGTACTGATCATGAGCTGGCTGCTTAGGCGGGATGCTGCCCATGCACCGCGCTCACTTCCAGAAAGCCATTATCAAGAATCTTCCGCCCACCTGCACCACGCACTTCGGCAAGCGCCTTGTCTCATACGACGACCCTTCCTCTGGGCCCATCACTCTACACTTCAAAGATGGGACCACGGCTGAGTGCGACGTGCTCGTCGGCGCGGATGGTATCAAGTCTGTCGTCCGTGCTAACATGCTGGCGAACCTTGCCAAGGAAGGCAAGGTGAGCGAGGCAGAGGCTCTGGCACCAAATCCTTTCTGGAGCGGGAGCGTCGCGTATCGTGGTCTGATTCCCAAGGAGACGCTCGAGGCGAAGTTCCCCGGGCATCGCGCCCTGAAAGATGATATCATTGTGAGTTTTGTTTCGCTTCAGTCATGAGCCATCTCCTGAGCTAACTCTTCTTTTTAGTACTGCGGAAAGGACAAGGTCGGCGACTTGCTTCCACTTGCGCATTGATACTGACATACACACAGCATCTCATCATCTTCCCGATCTCCAGAGGCGCCCATGTCAACGTCGTCGCATTCACTTCGGAGCCCTCGAAGGAGGGCACACAGTACAGCGCAAATGAGAAGGAGTGGGTGGCTGATGTGCCCAAGGAGGAATTGCTTCAAGCATACGCAGGCTGGGAGCCCGAGGTCACCGCTCTGCTCGAGGTATGTGTGAGCCTTCTTGCGTCGTGCTACTTAGGGCTGATAGGATGTATGCAGTGTGTGGACAAGCCGTCCAAATGGGCCATTCATGCTGTGAAGCCGCTGAGCACGTTCGTTTCGGGTCGAGTGGCGCTTCTCGGGGATTCGGTGAGTTGTCCCGACTGCATATAAACCATCGAACAGCCCTGACAGTCACTTTTATAGGCCCATGCGATGACCCCTCACTTAGGCTCAGGCGCAGGACAAGCTATCGAGGTAAATGCACACTGTCTCTTCATGAACCGCGACTCATTAAACTTCTTTATCCAGGATGGCTACATCCTATCAGCCCTTCTCACTTCGCCCAAATGCACCCCCTCTTCTCTCCCCCGTGTATTGGAGATCTACGACCAAGTGCGCAGGCCCAAGGCCAAGGAAGTCTATGAGCTCTCTCGCACGAACGGAGCGATCTATGAGTTCAATGGTGCTGGCAATGAACATATCGAGCCTTATGATGAGGGCGTGGACCTTCAGGAGCTGGAGAAGATTGGGAAGGAGGCGGAGAAGCATTGGGACTGGGCGTGGAAGAAGTCGGCTGAGGAGGACAGGGAGAATGCCCTCAAGCTGTTGGCTACAATCTAATGTGCGGAGTGG
>JACXVL010000482.1:0-45807 GCA_014898675.1 Athelia sp. TMB | reverse complement strand
CCACAGAATCATAACAGTCAAGGTTGTCATAGATTGCGTCGCCATAAATATCACATAGATCGAGATGCATATCGTCGTCATCCCAGTCCGTTTTAGGACAGGGGCGTTTAATTTCTTTGTAATTGTATCCTCTATACCCCCTAGACCTCTGTCTCTGCTTGTTTCGTCCACCAGACATCCAACTGCTCCCTTTAGAAGGTGCTGTTGATGGGTGTGACGTGAGACAGGGTTGTGACGAGGGGTATGACGATTTTACTGACAATTCGGCGATTTCGGGGGATTTAATCTCCTCCACGGCAGCATTAGCCGTATCCGGTTTCTTGGCGTCCTTGGTGTCTTTAGTGTCGTCCTTTTTAGGGGCACGGCACTCCTTCTTCCAGTGTCCTTTCTTGCCACAGTTGTGGCACTTTCCGGGCTTCTTCTCGGACTCTTTCTGTCCGGATCCTTTGTTCTGGGCTCCCTTGCCCTTCCCTTTCCCTTTGAACATAGACGCACTCATTGCGCTATTGCTCTCCGCATTCTGCCTCCGCTGATATTCATCAAATAGCCTGATGCGCACCATCCTTTCCCAGGCCACAGGACCACTGCCTTCAGGTCCTTGGTAGTCCTTGGCACCTTTGTCGAGAGTTTGGACAATGACTCCCCATGATTCCTCAGGCATTGATGCTAGCATGGCGATGCCGAGGGTTCTGGGGGCAATAGTACCGCTTTCAATCGCATTGATGTCGTGTGCGAGTTGGGATAAGGTTTGATGGTGCTCCACCATCGGTTTATCATCGGAGTATCTGATGGTCCAAAACTTGGCCATCAATGGTACGATTGATCCGGGGGTGGTGTATTCATGGGCTTCTAGAAGCTTGGTCCATGCTTCTTTTGCGGTAACCGATGTCTGAACGAGTGTAATGATGTCGTTCTTGACTGATCCCCTGATGTAATACAGGGCTTCAATGTCCTTGTTCCTCCAGGCCTTATATTCTCCTGAGAGGTTGGCTTCGTCCTCATCATCGGAGTCTATATATTCCGGAAAGCTCGAGCTTTCGGAATCTGAGTCATCTTCAGGGGCTTTCCCTTTTTGGGCGCTCCCCCCCTCTCCTCCTCCAGCAGTATCTTCAGCAATGCTGGGTACTTTAGATGTGAGGTATTTCGTGGGGGGGTCCTTCTTGATGTAACGACTCAGCCCTTTGAGTTTCAGGAGGTCCTGGATTTGAATTTTCCAGGATACCCAATTCTCTGGGCCAGTCAATTTTTCGATTTGGATTTTGGACATGGTTGTGAATGGAGAGTGTGTTGGTAGAGTTAACTTTCACTTTGTGATGTAAAGTTGTAAGACGATTTGAATCACTGAAAGCCGGGGCTCATAACCTTTTGAGGGGCTAAGAGGCTTAGAGTGAAAGTGGGAATGGTTGGAACTGATGATTCGTCCTCTACGAATCTTACATGTTTATATACATATTGTTTCTCATATATCCATATTAGTCAATGGGCCCATATCCCACCCTACATGCGCATCCCTCTGCATGGATAGCATCAAGTCGAGTATTGAGCTCGTGTAGTCTCCTCCTGGCTTGGACGACAAAGTCCTCTTCTCCCCAAGGTTCATCCATCTGATCCCCATCTGATGGATACTGTAATTCTCCGCTCCAGTCGGATCCAAATATAGACGGTTCCCTAGGCTCTGGTGTCCTGGGAATATAGATTGGGGAGTCTTCCCTCGACAGCGTGGTAATGTCCGGGTGATCGGAGGTTGATAACTCCGCATCACTTTCCCCAAAGATTTCCCTATCAATGGAACTCCGCATGGTGACCCTGTGGTCAGGTGCGACGTTCTCCTTATCGCTGTCACCTGTCACTGATACTTCCGGTTCCACCGGATTAACCCATGCTCCATGTGATTCCCTATCGATGGAACTCCATACTTCCTCCGGAGTGCTGCGGACCTGGGAAACAATGGAGTACCCATCGTAGTGGACGTACTCTGCAAAATTACTTGCATCGCCCTGGGTGTGTACCGGAATATTCTTCAATAGCTGCATCTTCCCCACGCAAGCGCAAAATGATGTCCCGACTGTCCATCCGCTGTGTTCCGTCCCCAGGTACAATGGCGGCCACCTCATCTACTGTGGGCAAATTATACCGCCTTCGATCTTGGTTGGGATGACATTGGAGGCGGATGGTAGAGTCCGGTGCAACCCGCTCATTGCGAAGAATGTCGTAGGCGTGTTGATAGTATCCCGCGTAATAGTGGGAGGTGCTGATTACATCTTGAAGCAGTTCCAAGGTATCTGCGCGAAGGTTCCCATTACGGCTGATGCGGTACTGCAGTGCAGCTCTAGGATCGTGGATATATAGTTGTGCGTAAGTGGGAGACCGCCCTTGTGGTGGTAGTAGAGATCCAGCCCGGTGGCATAGCACTCCATGGATGCGAAAGACATAGGGCCCAGGCCCTATGTTCACTCCATTATCCTGCTCCACTCCCAGAGATGTGAATGCGAGGGCAGCATTGTACTGTCGGATGTTCTCAAGGAACTCACGGCCCTGCTGCGATGTGCCTAAGTATAGCTGTCGCAATGCGTGTGGGGGGCGTTCAAGTGCACCAAGTTGCACCTGGCCATGGTCACAGCATGCTCCGAACTCAGGTGACCTCCTTGATGAGCTTGAGGTGCGTTCGTCTATCCAGTGCAGCGCACCACAGTGGGAGCAGGAGATATCCATTTGCTCGAGTTGATGCCGCACTGCCGGTTCGCGATATGGCTGACGGGCCAGTGGTAGTGGGTGTGCCACGGGCCTAGCACACAGAGACTGGCCAGGGGGTTGAGCTACCGGTAGCTGGTGGTCTTCTTGTGGCACTGGCTGCGCTCCTGCTGAGTGCTCGTGGTGCATTTGCTGAGTGAGAACTCGGTCACCTATCATAGGGGCAGAAGAAGGCAGCAGCGATGGAGCTCGACTGGACTGTGATGGTGTCTGAGACCGTTCGGGAATGGCGGCAGGTCGAGCACCAGGCAAGAGGGTGGTCTCTGCAGCACGCATAAGTGGTTCACGCATGTGTTGTTCGCACCCGCGACAATGGTGTTGTGAGGCTGTGTGTCGCGAAGGTGACAATGTGGGGGATGCTGAATGAGGCAATGTGGATGTGGAAGGGGTGAATGGGAAGATGCGTTGAAGACGCTCTCTTTCTCGACGTCGGCGCTGGGCAAGGGTACGTTTGTCCGCTGGAAGTGGTCGCTGAAATGGCTCTTCATTCTCCTGATATTTGAGTTAGACGTGATCAATTTTGAAGCTGAAAAGTACTTACTTGATTCTCCTCATTCAATCGAAGACGGGCACACAAAGTAGGAGATCTTCTTGACCTTGTCCCATTATCAAACACATTAGCAAATGGCTGGGGCTGCGAAGAGATGAGTAATGAATTCAGCTTTGCATAATCAATTAAAAGTGTACCATGCGCCTGGCCAGTGGGCTTTGCTCTCGTTCGCGAGACTCGCGATCTCTTGCTCTGCGGCGTGTGCGAGGTGTGGATGGAGCAAGCTGTTGTTGCTGTTGGTGTGCACCTAGCGTCATTCTGGCAATAGAGACATGGAGAGAGTGGCAAATGCGCTCAAATAAGCAGATAGGTCATGTTTGTGCATTTTGCAATGCTCGGAGATTCATGAATGAAGATGGGCAACCTCAGAGAGACCGGTATCCGCAAATGGATATGCTGTAAAAACTCACGCCACTTTCGCGATCCTCTGCGTGAGTATCGCGGTTCGTAATACGGTAATTCAGTCACTAATGACGTGCACGCGGAGGCGACCGCCACTTTCGCGTCGTGAATCGAGTCCGAACGGGGCACAAACGGGGCAACTCAGTCTCCTCAAGGCCACGTTTTTTATCTCTTATACCATGTGACCGCGTAACCGCGTACTCCTTTATATATAAGATGTAATCACTATCTGTCCCTCACCACCACGCGGCAAGTGTATGTGAATCGCCATGGCCGGAGCTGGCGACTGCAAACGGTGATCAGAGGCATGTACGCTGATCAATTGAACTTTTAGAAGGCCACTAACCAGAAATCCATTATCGGAACAACCCGGGTCATGTGGTGTCGGTGTTGAACTAGCGTGAGGCAGCTGGCAAGATGTGAGTGGCATGCGATGGTCGATACGTGCGAGGAGATGCATGGTGCACTTACTGCAGTCGCGCAGCGGCATTACTCGCAGTGCCCTGCAAGTGTTTCGCGTGAGAGATCCCCAGTTGACTCAGGCTGTTGTGGAGTTTGACGCGAACGTTCCCCCGCATGCCCCTCTATAAATATCGTCAGCCCATCTCACTACGCACTCGGAGGACAAAAACTTACCTTGCTCTGAAGCAGTATGGGATCGACATGAGTATTTGTCTACATAAACATTTGTGACAACACTCTGTCCGCTCGCATGGTCCGTGTTGAAAACCACCATTGCAGCCATTCTCTTTCTCCGTCTGCCGGCTTTCTTTCTGCTGGAGCTTTGGAAGGGGAGTGCGCTTGTCGATGCCTCGCTCTTGTTCCCGTGCTCGCTGGGCGTTTGGTTCATGATGGTGAGAGGATAAGACTGATGCTGTAAGTGCTCAGCCCCCAGCGGTCACTACACACGTGTTCCGCCTTATGCCTAGTGCGAGTGCTGTGCACATTTGCTGACGCGCCCGAATGCTCATATAACTCCTCAGCACAATGCCTCGGGTCTCATGCTTCATGGCTGCGGTCCGCAAATTTTCCGGATGGACTGCTCGAACATATCGGCCGCGAGCCAAAAATTATTCCGGACTTGATTTCAGGATGGCATCTTCCAAACCATTCAATCTGTTGCAGGTCACTTTCTTGCAATTGGGGGAGGCCATTTCTCCCGCAAGGTTTAATCTAGATAAACCAACTGCCGACCCTGTCTTTCGAGACGTCGTTGTTCCCATGCAAAGGTCGGCACGAGGGCCAGATCAGTATGTACTCCGCAATATTTCTGGATAGCCACTTCACCGCGAGCTTGCTGCTCGCAAATGTGAAAGACTCACTCCAGACCGGGCACATCATACACATCCACTTCACGCTGCCGCGGTTTCCATTTATTTGGTTACCCTTGTTATAATCACACCTTCAGCAGCATACTAATACAAGTCCCTCAGCATATAATGAGCACCAGAATTTGCGTGAAGTAAGGGTCTGCCGCGAAATATTATTTATCTTTTGAAGAATTTATCACCTGCAAGTCGAGAGAAATTTTCCCCTGTCCAAAACTTTCGCAAGGGGTCCAGATTCCAGTTCACCCTTTCAGATACGGAGCGGGAGTACCACTGGCATTCCTATGCAGCAAGAAATATAACACCCTATGGCAGTATTAAGATGCCTCACTCGTAATGCATGCAGAAAATAGAATGGACTCACGAAGGCGTTTCGAGAGTTCACAGCCATCTCTTCAGTCTCCGCCGCAGTGACACGAGGATTCTCGACAAGGACAGCTCGCAGGATCAGTCTTTACGGAGCGTTCCCGCCGCTGATTCGCGGGCCCGAGCCAAAGGGCGTGAAGCTGCCTACATCCTTCAAAAGCTGGTCCTCTGCTGTGCTAAACCGTCTGTTTGAAGAGAAGACTGGTGGCGAGGGGAGCATAGAAGAAATCTAGTGCATATGTCACGCTTGAGCAGTGACGCGGAAGGAGCGTGTGTACATGAGAGCAGAATAATTAAAGAAAAGGCTGAGATGCAGGCGCATGGTTAGGAGAATATGGTGATGTTGGCGGTTGTGATGCGTCATATGTCACTCGCAGCAAAAATATCGGGGGACCCTGAGGCCCAGGGATCGGCGAGCAGCACTGAATGCCTCTATGCTCTCTTTGAACCGTTCCGGGGCTGTTATGCGGGACAAACGCGGGGTAAGAGTCGAAAATGCTTCCTGATTGCGATCAAATATATCCCCAAGCTGCGCGAGACAATGAGGCAAATCCACGATGAGCAATCCTCGAATGGTTGGGAAATTGGGCAAAATGTTACTTCCAAGTGCACCTTGCAGTTGAAGAGTCCGGAGTCCTGGATACTTCCCGACCGTGGTGTCATGCACATGAAATGTTGGTATTGACCGCCCGGGCCTGTGTAAAAGGAGAGATAGGCTTTTCAGTAAAGGCGCTTCAATCACTTCAAGAAACATAACAGTCTCGGAAAGTAGCGCGGCAATGTTTATGTATTCCAAAGACGGCATTTTAATGGCCGGGAAGGTCGATGAAACTCTCGGCGTGAGATGAATATAGAGTCGATAAACTGTCAAAGCAGCCTCGCGGAGTACGAGGTGTGTGGTACGAGCAGCGGCATCGCGATAATCGATTTTTAACACTTCGATCGAGGATAATGGTGGCCATATCCTCGGGTCAAATCCAAACGCATTGTAATGAGATAAACTTTGGACCCCGCCCATGAAAATGCGTTGAGGGGGTGGGGGTGATCCGCCAGTGTCGACCTCAGGAGTAGTGTTACAAAGGTATAACCAGGTCATGCGCGGGGCTGAAAGTTCTCGCAGAGCTGGCATGTGATCATCAATGAAATCCATCGGCGCCCTAATCTCCAAAGCGAGTAGTCGGTGGGTTTGCGAAGGGATAAACTCAGCAAGTAAGCTGGCCGAATGAGTATCACGTGGTTCTCTCACCCCGATTGTGAGTTTCAGCGGCGCTTCTCGCGAGCGGTGCATTACCGTGTGGTAGAATTCATTGGTGTATTGGGGGAATGAGGAAACTTCAGTCCATAGCGATGCCGTGGAAAGTGCGATGTCTCGCCATTTGGCTGAGACATGAGAGACGCGGATAGTTGGTGCTATGCGGTCCGCCCAGGGGTCAAAGTCGAAATGCAAATCACGGTGCGTCTTGAAGATGTGGGATAGAATCTCGTGCGGCAGGGATGCGATGGGTATCAATCGGTTCTCTACAGCTGCTCGTTCGAGCTTTGCACGTGCGAGTGCGACCTCGACCAGCTGAAACTGCGCGAGCACGTCTGCGTAGCTGCTCGACGGATCGAGGGAAATGACCGTGCTTTTGAGCTCTTCGAGGGCTGGATATGAGATACAATGCATCTTCGAGCCCATTTCCAGAAGCAGTTTGATTGAAGTGTCGCGGTCGAGACGAGGTGGTGGTTTGATGATGGCTGTCCAGGTGCAAGAACCGCACTGAAACCGAAATGAACAACAGGCGCCGCTGGCGCGGTGGCGTCCATACAAAATGGCCGGAGGTTGAGCCAAGGTTGAGCTACGTGAGGGTCGTCACTAACCCTCACACCCAACTTTTTCCGCGTTCAGCAGAGCTATCGGTCAGCGTGCCTCTACTGGATGTGCTACACGAATCAAGCTCGCATGTCACTCGCCGCTCTCCCACTGCCCAACCCACCAGCCAACCCCGCCGATATCCCGCCACAACGCCCTCGACGGGCTCAAGTTTGCTGCCATACAGCCAAGCTCTCTGCCGATCCACCGGGAGCTCCGTGTCAGCTCTTGCGTCTTTACGCCAGGTAATGAACCTCTCGGCCGTCGAGCTCTCGTCATGCGCCCTCAATGCGAACCATGACTTCTGGTTGAATTGAGTGGCTGGCACCATACGCAGGTCCACCTCCCCAAAATGCGAAGTCAAGATGGAACGACGATCGACCTCTGAGGTGGATTGGCAGTGCATAGTATGCCGGACGACTCTGGATGTTTGGGGTGTTAATGGCATTGGGCGAAGCTGATGTATCATGTCCGAAACCCGACCCGATGAACCTGCCGATATCGCGCCACCCCGCCGCTTCTCCCCCCAATTACAAACTGCCGATCTTATTGTAAATGCTTTCTGCAGCTGGCAGGCCACAGGCGAAATCTGTTCTTAGCTCCTGCGGATAGCAAAGTTTAAACCACTCGGCTGATCCAAGCTTTTGTCATTCGTGCCTCCCTGCAAATGATTCCCAGCTGAATCTGGCTGGCGTTGACATCATATATAGATCCAGCCCCAAAATGCGCACGGACGACGATCCAGGACTCGCAAACGCAAAACCCCTGCCCACAATCAGCGGGGAACCAAAAATAGAATCAATCGGTATAGAGCATTTCTATTCATACAACGGTGCGACCTCGGCACCGTAGATCAGGGCTGTACAACCCACAAGCCGTTCACTTCGCATCGGGCACGACATACGCCGCGCCCTCCGTACTCCCGTGCTTCCTCTCCACGCGCGCCTCCACCCGCCCCCTCTCCTCCCTCTCCCCCTCCTCGCGCCCCAAAAAGAAGTCCAGCGCCCTGATATTCACCGGCCTTATCTCGCGCTTCGCCTTCACCAGCGCCTGCCGCGCGGGGGGGAGCGTGGCGACGACGGCGTCGGGCGGGCCGTGCACGGCGAGGAAGACGCACACGCCGCAGGTCGCGCAGAACTGGTACGAGATCATCTTCGGCCCGAGGGCGTAGGTGTAGGACGCGAGCGCGCCGGGGGTGCGCTCGTGGTAGGGAACGCGGGTGAGCGGGGACGGGTAGGTGAGGATCGGCTCGAGCTGCAACCCGACCACCCGTCAGCAGAGGAAGAGAAAGGGGGACGGAAAGAGGGGGGGACGCACGCGCAAGCACAAGCTGCAATCGCACTCCTTCACCTCCGCGGGGTCGTCGAGCGGCGGGGAGCGCAAGGGGGGCATAGGAGCTCGGCGCAAGTTACGTTTGAGCAATGATGGCCGTGCCGGAAGGAGAGTATGGTACATGAGATCAGAATAGATAAAGAAAAGTCTGAGATGCAGATGCATGATAGGAGCACATGGTGGTATTGACGGCCGTGGTGCGTCATATGCTGCTGGCGGCAATAAATCGAGGGACGCTGAGGCCCAAGGATCGACGAGCAACACCGAATACATGTATGCTCTCTCTGAGCCTTTCCGGGGCTGTTATGCAGGTCAAACACGGGGTGAGAGTCGAAAATTCTTCCTGGTTGGAATCAAACATATCTCCAAGCTGCGTGAGACGTGGAGGGAAATCCGCGATGAGCAATGATTGTATGGTTGGGAAAATGGGCAAAATGCCACTCCCAAGTGCGCCTTGCAGCTGAAGAGTCTGGAGTCCGGGGAAATTCCCGACTGCGGTTCCATGCACAGTTAATGGTGGTACTAACCGCCCAGGCTGGGGTATAAAGAGGCATAATTGCTTCAGTAACGGTGCTGTAGTCATTTCAAGAAACACAGCTGTCTCGGGAAGCAGCGCGATAATTTCCATGTATTCCAGAGACGGCATTTGAACGGCAGTGAAGTTCGCTAGTGCTCCTGGCCTGAAACGCACAAAAAGCCGAGAGACTGTCAAAGCAGCCTCGCAGATTACGGGGTGTACAACGGTACCGTTATCAGAGGAACAATGAATGTTCAACTCTTTGATCGAGGATAATGGCGGCCATATCCTCGGGCTAAAATTTAACGCAGCGTAATGAGATAACCTTGGGACCCCACCCGTGAAAATGCGTCGAGGGGGTGGGGGTGATCTGTTATGCAACGAATCTGGGAACGGAGTCAACACGATTCGGGCGCCGCCATCGTTATGAAGGTATAACCGGGTCATGCGCGGGGCCGAAAGTTTTCGCAGAGCTGGCATGCGATCATCAATGAAATCCATCGGCGCCCAAATACGCAGTGCGCATATCCGGTGGGCTTGCGAAGGTATGAACTCAGCGAGTAAGTTGGCCGAACGTTTATCATGTGAAAGTTGTACTCTGATCGAGAGTTCCAGCAGCGATTCTCGCGAGCGATGTATCATCGTGTGGTAGAATTCGCTGGTGTAATGGGGGAATGAAGCAACTGCCGCCCATAGCGACGCCGTGGAAAGTGCGATGTCTCGCCATTTGGCTGAGACATGGGAGACGCGGGTACTTGGCGCTATGCGGTCCGCCCAGGGGTCAGAGCCGAAATGCAGATCGCGGTGCACCTCGAAGATGCGGGATAGGATCTCGTGCGGCAGGGATGCGATGGGTATCAATCGGTTCTCTGCAGCCGCTCGTTCGAGCTTGGCACGTGCGGGGGCGACCTCGACCAGCTGGAATTGTGCGAGCGCATCGGTGTCGTTGCTCGACGGATCGAGGGCGATGGCTGTGCTTTTGTGCTCATCGGGCGCAGGATACGAGGGATGATCTATCTTCGAGCCCATCATCAAAAGCAACTGCTGTGATCGAGGCGAGGTGGTGGTTTGATGATGGCCGTCCAGGGCAGAAACCGAACAGAAACCGGGATGAGCAATAGGCCCCGCTGGCGCCGTGACCTAACAATCAGGACCGGCGTGACAAGGCGGAGGATAACAATCTGAGTGGCGCATACTCGGGGGGAAACACTTCGAGAATGACGAAATTTGAACTCTCCTGGCTGATATCAAGTTGAACCGTTCTGCAGAATTGAGTTAGAGCCGCCTTGGCGCGTTGTAAGGGATCTGGGATTGTGCAACTATCACACCTGAGAACTAACCGAGCACACACCAAGTTATATTGGTTAATGCTAAAGTAGGTAGGTGGAAGTTGGCTACCGAGCCATATCCCAAACGTACAGAGTATATATATATGCGTCGGGATCACTAGCTTATGTAAGTATCCCGCCAGCCTAACACTCTCCCCCTCTTGACCAGAGACACGGTCAATTTGTAAAGTAACGTATGTATGGGAATCAAAAGAAAGCCTCGGGTATCCGAGGGTATGTAATGTCCAAATGAGATAGCATGTAAAAGTAAGGCCTCGAACGTATTCGAGGGACGTAAGATCGGATAAAGCCTCGAGTTCTTCGAGGACGGAGGAAATGAGAATTGAAACTTAGTTGTCGCTTGCCTTGCGTTCCTCTTTCGCCTTTAACGTCAGGAGCCCCTCAACGTCCTTCATCTCCTGTGTCATCTTCATAGTCGACCCGCTCATCCTCAGGTGTCTGTGGGGGTGTCACGGTGTCGGAGGTCGTATGGGTGACGTCGGAGACTGGTAGGGACGCTTCACCGTTGGTAGACAGCCACGGCGCAGCGGGGGGTAACAAGTTATCCCACTCGCCGTCCTCCATGGGAGCGTCTGGAGCGGTTTCGCCCATGATATGATCTTGAGTCATGTCTGGCGTCGAGTTACCGAGACTGATCGTGGGCTCATCCTCGGCGAGTGATGAAGCTGGCTCCGAGATTACGATGGGGACATCGTGGGCTGGGGAAAGCCTGGTCGACGGGGAGTCAGTGGTGGCCGTAGCGATGGGATGGGGAGGTCGACGAGAGCGCGTTCCGGCGGGGCGGAAGGGTACTGCGTTGATGCGGCGAAGGTAGTCCCGCCTACCGCGATTGTCCACTAGGAATGAATTCCATCTCGAGATGATGTACTGCCCTCCATCCGTACGAATCTGGTCGGGAGCTTGCAGCGTAGAGTTGCAATAGTCGAGGTAAAGTAGCGCTTTGTCGTCGTGTTCTGCCGCGTTGAATAATGTCTTCCCGTCCTCCACCGTCTTCACTTCGAATGATACCCATGGACCGTGCAGCGCTCTAGAGGACACGTTGCGGGCCTTGTTCAGTCCTTGATGAGGTGTCCGATTGGCTCGGGGCGCGGTGGCGGAATATGGAGGTGGGGCGGGGCTTATCCTGCTCGCAAGGTTGTGACCGTTGGGCCTCGCCGACCCAAATCGGGGTGAGCTCCCGCTGTTCGTGCCTCGGTTATGGGTGCTGACTGGAGGTGCGAAGCGGGGTCGTTCGTAAGGGCGAGTGCGCGGGGGTGACCGAGCCCTAGGTGGGCTGGGAGTTCTGGCAGACCTCCTGACGGGACTTGGTGTTCTAGTCCGGTTAGGGGGTGGAGAGTATGAGTCATTGCGGCGCCTCGACGGTTCGTCGCGCGAATTGTGAGATACCGCGCGTCGGCGAGGGAGTGATGAGACCCGACGAGGGCTCGGGGAGGAGCGTCGTCGGGTGGTCCGTGAGGTAGATCGCCCTCGCGTGGCTTTCAAGGACTCTCGTTTTCGGTATGTTTCTAGTTCCTCGATGAGCCCTTGAGTAACTCTCTCCAGGTCCTGTATATGGGTCCTGGCGTCGTCCAGCTCTTGCTGTCGGATATACTGTGCATCGCGTCGTGGATGCCTTTCAATATTCCTGTGACCCTCCCCCTCTGGAAGGTACTCACGGCGCGTTCCGCCATCCATGGACCTGCGCACCACTGGGGCCTCCTGAATAGGGGTCGGTAGGTACTGAAATCCCGGCGGGGCCAACGCATAGGGGTTAGGGCCGCCGGGGAATGGGAGCGGGAAGTGGGGCATGTTGTAGTAGCCAGGCATAGCGCCTGGCGGGTACGACATGGCCATGTTCAGTAGCGAGGCATCGGCTGGCCACGACAGTGGGTTCGTGGGCCAGGCTGGTTGTGGCGCGAGCATCGCATCCGCGTCGTTGAGCAGGGCCTCGATGGGGTCGTCGAGCAGATGATCCTCGCGGGCGGCCATGGAAGAGCGCGCGAGGTGGGGGGAAGAATCAGGATTTCGAGTTGCGAATTTTTTATCGCGGCTATAAAGGTAGCACGCGATCTTAATGAATAAAAATACCGATTTGATTTGGAAACGCGCTGATTGCTATTCTTCAATCAGGCGCACTGGCCGGTTCCTTGGCCGAGATGATTTTCTTTCTGCCGTTCCAGCGGGTAGCGCAGGGGCCCGTACCGCCTTCGTTGTCGCGGCCCGTCGTGCGTGCGGTGTGATGGCAGGAAATAGATCGTCTACGGTTCCTGCGCCATGCAGCACAAGATACTGGTCGAGCGCGGCCAGGTCCTGGACCGTTTCCAGGACCTCCCAAGTTGGATCGGTGGCCGTCCATTTGACAGCGAATTCTCGCCTGTCGCCTATCAGCCGGTGCCCGAATATCTCGTCCACAAGCCATTCATCCTCGTCCGGCATCCCAAAATCGTAGAACCTTTTGGTCTCCCGCTTAGGGAATAAATCGTCATCGTTGGCCTCGTAAGGGCGGAGGAGAGACGCATGGAACCGAGAATGGATCCTTCGGGCCTTCAGCTCGCTCGAAAGGTCCAAATCGTAGTCGGAGGACTCAGGGAACGCCCCTGTGACGCGAAATGGGCCGATGTATTTCGGGGCCAGCTTCCGGGCGCGATTCTTGGGCAGATTCAGATTCTTGGTGGACAGGTACACGAGATCATTGACCTCGTATGGCCGCTCCTCTGAACGCTTCCGGTTCGCGTGATACGTGCTGCTGACTCGGGACTCGATTATAGCGTCATGAGCGATTTCCAGGGATGTGCGTGCTCGTTCCGCAAATTCGGTGACGCCGCGATAAGCTATCTTCTCCGTCGGAAACGGCGAGAATCGCGGCAAGTATCCATAGGTCAGATCAAAGGGTGCATACCCGGTCGAACTGTTGACGCTGGAATTGATTGCAAATTCCGTCATAGGAGTCCGCCTCATCCAATCCGTTTGGTCAGCGCGTACCACCGATCTCAATATTTGCCCTACTGAGCGGATGGCCCTCTCTGACTGCCCGTCGGTCTGGGGGTGCCAGGAGGTTGACATGAGCAGCTTGGTGCCGGTGACGCGGTGGAGTTCCCGCCAAAATCTGGCGGTGAATTTGGCATCCCGGTCGGACACGATCGTGTCTGGCATCCCGTGAAGTCTCACTATCTCGCGCAGGTAAATCCAGGCGAGTTCAGAGGTGGTGGTAGTGATGGATATTGGGATGAGATGCACGAGACTGGTGAGTCGACACAGTACCACCCATAAGTAATCGTACCCGCTATCCAGCGGGAATGGTCCCACGAAGTCCATTCCAATCGAGGACCATGGTTTCGTGGGGATGGGCAAACTGTGTAGCAGTCCAGGTGCGGCGCGATTGGTGCTCTTGCTCATTTGGCATGGTACACAGGAGGCGCAATATTTGTCTATGTCGGCTCCCATGCGAGGCCACCAAAACCAGCGCCTCGCGTAATCCGAGGTCTTCTGTGATCCGAGATGGCCGAGAGCCTCGTGTGCGTGCGTGATGATGATCTCCGGGAGGCTGCGTGAGTCCTTGCGGTGAGCCCTCGGGATGCATACCACTTCCTGCGAGGCGCGGTTCTTCGTGTAAACGAAGCCGTCGTCGACCCGGAACATCTGGTGATGTCCAGGTTTGTCGATTATCTTCCCAAATAATGAATCTTGCGCGTATCCAGCTTTGACAGCGCGTGTGAATTCGTCGTCGTAGAAAGACACGGTTTTGAGAGGCGGCGGCGAGCGTAGTGTGTCACCAACGGTAATGTCATCACCGCTTCCTCTCGTGTCCGCAGTAGAGTTGATCCTGGCCTTCGTCCCGGCCAGGTGCATGCGTTCGGCCTCTAGTAATCGCTCTTCCTCCCGGTCTTGGGCTCGTCGGGCGAGTAGCATCGGCCCAGAGCTGGCTAGTTCCGCCACACGAAGTGCTGGTAGGTCCTCTAGTTCGGGGTCCAGCCGAGAATCGGCTGAAACGTAGTGTTGAGGATCGTGCAGTTCGTCATAAGTGTCGTTTTCGTAATACCGGGATAAGCAATCCGCGACTTTGTTTTGCTCGCCTGGGACATGTTGTATTTCGAAGTCGAATCTGGACAGGAACTCCTCCCAGCGGAGGAGACGTCCAGACCGACCGTCACGGCTGACGGTCATGATTGTCTTGAGGGCCTCGTGGTCCGTGGCAATTCTGAATTTACGTCCTATCAGTTTATCCTCCCACTTCATCAGTGATTCAATAATGGCCAACGCCTCGTGTTCATACGTCTTATACGAGCGCTGCGCCGCTGAAAACTTCTTAGACATGAAGCCAGCGGGGCGGCAGGTCTGCCATTCCTTGCCCTGCCCATAGACCGCTCCGACGCCGTGAGATGACGCATCGCAGATGACCCAGATCGGGTCGGATTTGCGAGGATCTACCGGCCTGAGTATAGGGCACTTCCGGGCTAGGGCCTTGATATGATCAAGGCATGACTGATGAATAGGCCGCCAGTAAAACGCCTGCCCGTTGCGGCAGATAGACTCGATAGGACTCGTGTAGGCGGACAAGTCGGGCATAAAAGACGATAGGTAGTTTATCAACCCGAGGAGTCGTTGGACCTCGGGATAGGAACGCGGCGCTCGCCAGTCGCAGATGCGCGCCATTTTATCAGAGTCGGCGTGTAATCCTCGGTCATCAATGCGATGCCCGAGGCAGTCCATATCCGTAGAATAGCAGTCAAGTTTCTTCCTGCTGAGGAATAGCTCTTCGGCGGCCAGAATATCAAACACGATGCGCAGATGCTTTTCGTGATCGGGGATGGTGTCCGAGTACACGAATATGTCGTCCAGGTAGACTCGTACAAAGATACCCAGGTGGTGACGGAAAATCCACGTCATAAGACGCTGGAAAGTGGCGGGCGCGTTACAGTCACCTTGCTGCATGACGTGAGATACAAAGGTGCCCAGAGTAGTCGCGAAAGCTGTTTTAGGTACGTCCTCGGGCTCTATGCGTATCTGTTCATATGCGTCAGACATGTCAATCTTGGTACGATATTTTGCGCGCGCCACATCCATCCTAATTTGATCCTGGTCGGGGAATGGAGTCACGTCTTTGTGCGTGTTGTCGTTGCGTTTGCGCGCGTCAACCACTGTGCGTAGGCTCCCATTTTTCTTTGGTACACATAATAACGGCGGCGCTTGATACGCCGCCTTCATCTCCCACCAGCCGGCCGAAATATATCGGCCGACTTTGTCTCGTAGCTCGTCTTGAAGAGCTTCGGGACATCGCGGGAGATGGTAATTGTATCTCATGGCGGGGTCGATGATCGGTATCCTGTGATTAACCTCGCGGAATTTAGGTAGTTTAAGTGGTATAGGTCCTAATAATATTTTCGCATAATTAAACCATTGTTCTCGTAGGGTAGGTATATCCTCTGGGGTCCAGGCCGGAGTGGCCTGGATTCGGTCCATTCTCAATGTCCGCGGTATATCCTCGCCACTAGCATGCGGAGGCGAGGAGGGAGTAACTGACGATGCTTCGGCGAGAGTAGAGTGTGGCCCCGGATGTAGTCAATCCTGGCGCTCAGCACTTCCAACGATGCGCGGGCGAATTGGTGCTGTATCGCGCGGGGAGGAGCGTATTTTCTTTTGTTCTCTACCCTCCCCCCTTTTCGCGATGTACGCGATTTCTTCACTAACCGAGAACGTCTTGTGAAATTGCCCGCCGACAATGATTCCTCCATTCTTGAAGTCTATGCAAACCCCGTGCCTGCGAAGGAACGGGGTACCCAATATCGCGTCATATCGGTCAATGTTCACAATGTCGAAGTACATATCTTCAGAGATGCCAAACACCGCGACGGGGGCACGGGCCCCGTAGCTGATTTTAGAACGGCTGCCCACGCACCCAAGTTGGAGGGTGATCTGGTCCTCCAGCTTGAATTGTTTGGTACGAGACACGAACCCAAACTCGGGCGTTATGGAGTCCGTCGTACTGCCCGAGTCGAATAATGTAAGCGCTTTGTGGCCATTGATCATCACGACGGCTGTGATGGTCTCCGGATTGTGGCGCGGGCGAGTGAGTTCACCGCCCGCTGTGGGCCGCCGAATGTTTGATGAGAACGTGACCCGCATGGCGTACATGCATTCCTCATCATAATCTCCGTGAGGGTCGGCATAGCGGTCGTCCAGGTCGTCGAGAATCCATCTGCCCGGAGAAGGCGATGCCAGCCTCCGGGGAAGGTTGCAAGCGTATAAGTTCATGTGCGCAGGAGGGTTTGAGCCTGTTCTCGCACGCGCGAGAACCTGGTATACCGTGGGCCTGCACACGCCATCGCAGATGTGGCAAGGAACTATAGAGGATAGCAGCCGATTGTAGTTCTCTAGTCCGTCAGCTTCGTCGAATTCGAGTATATGTTCCTGAACATCCAACCAGACAGTATGATTGACGATGCGAATCGTGTCTGGGTTAGGTAGATGTTCTCGATAGTTGTCGATGCCGTTGTCGCTGACCACCAGTCTCGGGAGATCGCTGGATTGAGTAGGCCAGTAGGGGTCGTCGATGTAGCGCGGAAGCCGGCGGAGAGGAATGGTCCTGAAGCCGTTAGACATATCCATTACCGTGCGGTTGCCATTGGCGGCGCGCAGTATCGTAGACAGCTGAGAAGCCCAGCTAACGATCCCAGTGTCACCGCTCGGGGATGAGGGACTGTTCTGCCCGTTGCTCGTGGAGGGATGGTTATCCATCTCATCGTCGCTGTCGGAACAGCTCTCGAGCGCCGGCATTTCGTCATCCAAGACGGTATTCTGGTTCTCACTGGAGATATCCTCGAGTGACGCGTGGTCCTCGAGGAGTTCGACATCGGCGACCCTCTCCAAGTCGATCGCATCATCCGTTCGGGATCCTTGATACGCCCGCATGGCCGCGACGCGCACATACATTGATGCCATCCTCGCGTCGCCCTCAGGTGCGTCCTCGGGGTCTTCTCCGGATGCGTAGTTTGATTCATACTGTGACCCGCCCCAGTTTTGGCCGGCATCGTCCGCTTCTTCCTCGAACGTCTCTAAGCCGTCGCCGTTGTGGCCATTTGGCGAGTTCGGGGCATCACCGTCGTCATTTTCGTCCACTTCGCGTTGAGCGTGTAGGCGGGCCTTGCTAGCATCGTAATTCTCGCATTTGGGTTCAGACGCGATGTGGCCCATTTTCCCACAAGAGTAGCATAGCATCGTAGAGGTATCCCTCGGAGGTCGTGATGTCTGACCAGTCTGGGGGGCCCTGCCTGACGGCCTAGGAGGCGCCGCGGTTGGCACTTGTCTGGCCGCGACGGGGGCAGGGCTAGTCCGGGCCCGCGCCTCGTCCATGCGAGAAGTCTTCGGTGTCCTCGCAGTGGCGCGGGCTGTTGACAGGTTAGGTGTATCTCCAACTCCTTCGTACCTTCGGAGCGAGTTCTCTTCGAGCTGCCTAGCGTTCTCCCGGAGGTCTTCGAGTGAAGCGTATTCCGGGATGATGTTACGATCTTTGAGCTTGTCGTGAAGCCAGATCGGTAGTAAGTTGAATAGTCTTCGCCTAAATTCATAGTCGTTTGGTCGCTCGATCATTCGTTCCGCGGCTGCATCCAATTTATAGAATAAGCCCTCGACGCCCTCGCTAGCAAGGTATCGCACGGCGTTGTATTTGATTGCGGCGTCGTTGGCCGTGGCGGTGCGAACAAAACGTTTGTGCATGAGGCATATGCAGTCCGAGAAGGACAGCGGACTGTCGTATCGCCTAGCGGGGTTGTCGATCTCGGTGTGGAACCAGTCGCTGGCCACACTATCCACATAGAGTCCCAAGTAGTTGACCCGGATGGTATCCGTGGCGGGGCCGCAGATATAGTGGCCTCGAAGCCAATTTAAGAACGTACTGAGCCAGTCCACGAAGTCGTCATGCGAGTGACTGCCAGAGTATTTTGGAGGCTCGGATAGCTTCGGTTGCTTAAGCCCTGGGGGGACGTCGATGTGGGTACCGACTTTATGTTCAATGAGTTGCGTGATCTTCCCCAGTAGTACGACGTAGTGATAGTGGTCGTGGTTCCATAACCCGTTAGTGACGGGGCCTTGAGTAACGCGATACGCCGATATTCCGATAGGGGGCACTGAGATACCCGCGTACGGGTTGGGGGGCCTGGAGGCGGATTCCCCTGAGTCCCGCATCATAGTCGCGGGCTGGGGTATGTTGCCGTAGGGTCGTCGGGTAGTTGATTCGCCAGAGGTCCCCGTGCGCTGAAACCGTACGTCTCGAGGCAACGCGTTGTGTCTCGAGGCTGCCGCAGATGTCGTTGTCGCACGGAGATGATTGGATTCTGGGTAAGCTCGGGACCAAGACTCTTCAGTGCGGGCCACATTACGGATGTTGGCCTCGTATCGCGCGTCGTATTGTTCGTCCGTTTCGTGCTGTTGCCTAGCAGGTAGTGAAGCCTGAGATGAGCTGGACAGCGCTACTCGAGCCAGTGACCCAATAGTCGATCGGGGCCCGGTCGCTATGCCGTGATGTGCTCGCGACGCAGAGTCCTCAGCCTCTGCTTGGGCTGGAGCGTAGAGTCCGTCGTCCGAGACTGACGGGGTAGTGTGCTCTAGGCGTTGGACAGCGTCAAGAGGAGGTCCGGGAAGTATCCCGGACTGAGATGCTATTGTAGGTCGGGGTACGTCAAACAGGCGACCTAGTTCCGATAGCTGAGCGTCGCTTTCCAATAGGAATCTGGCGTTATCAGCCATAGCGCGATCGATTCGGCGAGTAAGACTAGTAGTGTGCTCTTTGACCTCGTTCAATTGCCCGTTGAGATTAGAGAGGTTAGCCTCGGCGATGCGCAGGCGCTGAATACCGATGGCGTGGTGAGACACGAATGCTCGTAATCTACCGAGCTGGTCGTCTGGGATTCTCCCTGCCAGACTGTCGAATCTTATGGTGAACTCGGGGGCGGAGTTGACCGAGTCTAGCGGGGATGATCGGTGCTCGTCTGATCCTCCCGTCTCAGTTATGGGTGCCGTACTAGGCCCCATTGCAGATAGCTCAGTACCAGCGTTAGGCCCGACAGGAGTCGGGCTGGATACGCCGCGATCGGTAGCGGAAGCCTCGCTGCCGCGTGTTGGCACAGCGAGGACGTATGGCGTAGTCTCGAGAGTACTCGAGCGGTTCTCAGGGCTGGGTTGCGCAAGGTGAGGAGGGGTGTCGCGTTGAGGCCCTGGATGTTCAGACATGGTGGATATTCTCGAGTTTTAGCGAGACTAGTGTAGTTTTGGTATAACTTGGGTTTCCTCGACGATGTCGAGGGATGTAGGTTAAAAAAAGTGTAAGGGATCTGGGATTGTGCAACTATCACACCTGAGAACTAACCGAGCACACACCAAGTTATATTGGTTAATGCTAAAGTAGGTAGGTGGAAGTTGGCTACCGAGCCATATCCCAAACGTACAGAGTATATATATATGCGTCGGGATCACTAGCTTATGTAAGTATCCCGCCAGCCTAACACGCGTTTTTCGCAAAATTCATTTATTTGCAGCGATTTTGGTGCCTGTGATAGTATTGGGTTTTGAGATAACAACCTGCCTTGAAACGTGACGCGACAATATGGTTGTTAACACAACAATGCCCAAATGTGACGTGACGCGTTGTTATAATTTTGACTGGTACAGTATGGTGGCGATCACTTGTATTCATACAGCAACAAGGTGCTCAGCCATATCTGCAAATGCGCACAGACGACGATCCAGGACTCGCGAACGCGACACCCCTGCCCCGCAATCAGCAGAGCCCCGAAAACAGAATCAATCGGTATAAAGCATTTCTATTCATACAACGTGCGACCTCGGCACCATACATCTGGACTGTCCAACACCCAAACCGCTCACTCCGCGCCGGGCACGACATACGCCGCGCCCTCCTGACTCCCGCGCGTCCTCTCCACGCGCGCCTCCACCCGCCCCCGCTCCGCCCGCTCCCCCTCCTCGCGCCCCAAAAAGAAATCCAGCGCCCGCACATTCACCGGCCGTATCTCCCTCTTCGCCTTAATCAATTCCTGCCGCGCGGGCGGGAGCGTGGCGACAACCGCGTCGGGCGGGCCGTGCACGGCGAGGAAGAGACACACGCCGCACGCGCCGCAGAACTGGTACGAGATCATCTTGGGCCCGAGCGTGTAGGTGTACGAGGCGAGCGCGCCGGGGGTGCGCTCGTGGTACGGCGCGCGCGCGAGCGGGGACGGGTAGGTCAGGATCGGCCCGAGCTGCAACCCACCAACACCACACCCATCAGCAGACGAAGAGGAAGGGGGAGGGGAGGAAAGGGGGGAAGAAGGGGAGGGGACGCACGCGCAAGCACAGACTGCAATCGCACTCCTTCACCTCCACCGCGGGATCATCGAGCGGGGGGGAGCGCAGCGCGAAGGTGACCGCGCCGCAGTGGCACGAGCCGGGGTAGATCTTCTCGCCCGGCGCGAGCTGCGCGGTGAGCGCGGCGAGCGCGGGGTAGGTGGGCGTGGGGTAGGGCGTGGCGGCGGACTGGTCGGGGCGCCTGCGCGAGTCAGTGCACGCTGCGGGCAGGGGGAGGGGGAGGGGGGAGAGGGGGACTTACATCCTGGGCACCCATTTCCACAGGTCCACGTCCTGCAGCAGGCGGGTCTGCGCCGCGCCTGCATCAGCGAGGCGGAAAGAGGGGAGGGAGGGGACGCACATTGAACGAGAAGGTCTCCCACGCGGGGTCGAGGCACACGATCCCCAGCGCCGCGCCGCACGTCCCGCAGAACTGCCCCCAACCAAACCAATCAGCACGCACGTACATACGAACTCGGGGAGCGACTCGCCCTGTGCACCCACTCCGCCCCCGCGCGGAACGCATAGTCCACCAGCACGCCCGCCCCCATCCCGTCCGCGCCGCCGCCGCGCTCCGCGACGAGCGCGTCGCGGCGCGGGAAGCGGTGCAGGTAGCCCTTCTTGCGGCAGATGCTGCAGGCGCACATCTGCGGCGGGGCGGCGTCGAGCGGCGGGAGGGTGATGCGGAAGACGAACTTGCCGCAGTGGCAGTTGCCGCGGTAGACCGTCGTCTCTGGCGCGGACATAAGGGCAAGGTTGGGTTGCTGGTGTGCGCGCGATAAGATCTTATGAGCGCATGGCGCGTCTTTGTCATATGACTCACGTCGAGTCATATCGCGGCCCGCCATCTCCGGTGCAGATCATGCCAGCGGCGGCCCAGCGCATATTCAAATTCATCAAATTCGATAGCACAGTTACGTCATCCATAGCATATTCACCATGATCTCGCCCCTCCGTTCTTCGCAGACATCGATGAGAGTATGCAGTGAATTACGAGCCAATCTAATAAATGAGTACAAACGACATATGCATGAATCCATAAGTAAACGAAAAACGAAAAATACAGATCTCCCCCGCGCGCTACCACCGCGCCACATCCGCGGGCGGCTCGCCATACGTCTCCGCGACCTCGAACTCGCCCGCCTCCGCCTCCCCAAACACGCTCGCCTTCTTCACCCCCATATCCCCTCCCCCCTCCACCTCCTCGCCCTCGCCCTTGTACAGCTCGGGCAGCTCCGCGCGCAGCCACGCGCAGAGGCGCGCGTTGATCTGCTTGAACTCGAGCAGGAACCCGTCGTGCCCGTCGGGGCTCTCGATGAGCACGAGCTCCGCGCCGGGTATGCCCCCCGCGAGCTCGCGCTGCTCGCCGATCGTGAACAGCCCGTCCGTCTCGATCCCGAACACCAGCGTATTCCGCGGCAGCAGCGCCAGCTGCTCGTCGATCGTCGATTCTGCGGAGGGGGAAGAGGGGGACGGGCGCGATCGGGCGATGTCGTGCGTGTCGAGCTTGCGCGTGATGTGGATGTAGCAGTTCGCGTCGAAGCGCGCGGTGAACTTCGCGCCCTGGTAGCGCAGGTAGCTCTGCGCCGAGAAGATCGGCTGCGGCCTCCGCTCGGTCGGCAGGCTTGCGGATGTGATGTACGGCGACGACGGGCGCGACGCCTTCGCCTTGCGGTGCCCCTCGTTGTGCGCGGCGAAGTCCTCGTCGCCCTCGCACCGGCCCTCCCCCCTCTGCGGCTGCGGCTTCCTTCCAAACCGGCTCTCGAACGAGTCGCGCGAGCGGTACGTCAGCAGCGCGGTCATCCTTGCCGCCGCGAGCCCGCTGGCGGGCTGCATCCCCGCGGGGTAGTACCCGTCCTCGTAGTCGGGGTCGCTGTAGATCGCCTGCCTTTGCGCCTCGCCCCAGCTGATGCACCACGCGCTGTGCCGCGCGCTCGTCGCGAGCGGGACGATGCGCCGCACGTACCCCGGGTGGCACAGCGGCCACTCGAGCACGGCCATCCCGCCCATCGACCCGCCCACCACCACCGCCACGCGCGCGATCCCGAGCGCGTCGAGGACAAGGCGGTGGATGCGCACGTCGTCGCGCACGGTGGTGCGCGGGAAGGCGGGGCCGTAGGGAAGGCCGGTGGCGGGGTTGGGCGTGAGCGGGGAGGCGGAGCCGTAGGGCGAGCCGAGGACGTTGAGGCAGATGATGAAGAAGCGGGTTGGGTCGAAGGCTTTGTGCGGGCCGAGCATGGGGCCCCACCTGGGTCGTGGGCGTTAGCATAGATCGGGCTCGAGGGGCGAGGGCGGGGAAGGGGAAGGGGGATTCGGGATTGAATCGGCTTGCCCCGCCCGCGATCGCAGGGATGGGACTCACCAGTCCTCGACGTCGGCGCTGCCGGTGAACGCATGGCAGATGATCATGACATTATCTCGTGCGGCGTTGAGCGCGCCCCACGTCTTGTACGCGACCGGGACCTCGCGCAGCGTGCGCCCGCACTCGAGCGTGAACTCGGGCACGACGTGGATGTTCTGCTCCAGCAGTTGCGCAAAGGACGACATGGCGGATTGGGGATAGATTGGGATACTCGGGTGAGTGCTGGGTTAGTTATAGGAGGCTCATGCGATGCGGTCAAGGCGGATGTTACAGCGGAGCAGATTTGCATCAGGCGCAAATATTAATGCTGTGCCGCGGGGGCTGTAGCCACTCGATTGCGCCATCTTGGAGCGCGCGCTTTCGGTTTGCGCGCGTCCTCTACCACGTTCGTGTATCTTCTAAGGCTTCTGGCTGGCTCCACGCTATCCTCAGGTAATGCAATTCGCAGAATGAGCCTCCAAGGAGCCCTGGGAGGCCCTGGGTCGGCGGAAGCAGAGGCGAAGACGAACTTCGTGCTGTATGGAGATACCATCACTGGAGCGTATCCCCGAATACGATGGTGCCACAATCACGGACCTGGGCGCATCGGTCAGCCAGGTAGAAAAGGATCACAGATACGGTCCCTCGGAGGACTGCACTTGGACTAGCGCGCCATGCAAGCGCCCGCACTGTCGGAACCGGCGCGGCTCGGGCACTATCTTGGCTTGATCTGGTCCGCCTCCTCGAGCTTGAACTCTTCAAGATGGGCATCTGATTTAGCAGCAGCAGTCGATGTGGAGCCCCGCATTCTCTCTGTTGCTCCTGCCAGGTGAAAACAACCCAGCAATCAGCGGGACGCCTGCGCCCGCTCCGTGAAATCTCGCCACGCATTCCGTCGTGAAACCACTCGGTTCCCTGCTGGAACCCTAGCCAAGCATGCACCCTGTGGCGCACAGAAAAGCGCCCCTCCCCACGCGCCCATGCTGTAGCACGCCCTTCGAGGGGATCCCGTGGTCGTCAAGGTTATGCTCCAAGGAAGATCAGAACTTGAGCACTTTCTCTATACACCTGATGCTCAGTGCCCTCGACATCATGGCTCAGCTGACCACGACTCCGGGGTGCCAGCCAAAGAAGCGCCAAAAAGCCACGCCGAGTCTGCTATCGCCTAGGTACGGCTGCCCTGAATCTCGAAGCTTAAGCCAGTGCATCGGGTGGCTAAAACATGCTGTACCGTGCGTATATCCGACCTCCAGTACCGCGCTGAGCTAAATTTCCCCTGATTTCAGCTGCTTGCTCTACTTCTTCTCGATGCAACAGGCTCGAGGATCTGCAGGCACTATTCCTGCACCACCGGCCTTTCCGCCGGGACTTCCGCAGATGTGATCTTGGGCGTGGCCCTCTGATCCCCTTCACATACCGCATCTGCTCAAGCCACAGCCCGCTGCGCTGAGCTAAATAAGCCAGATCGCAGCTCTTTGCCTGCGTCTCTAGACTGTAGCTTGGCGCTCGAGGATCTGAGGCACCGTTCCTGCGCCATCGGCCCTTCCGAGACCTCCGCAGATTGTGATCTTGGGCGGGGGCCCTCCGATCCCCTTCACCTGCCGCATCCCGTATTGGTTCTGCTCAACTGCGTGCTCTTGTCCGCCTTCGAGTCGACGCAAGAGCGCGCAGTATGCGTGACGGCGGCGATGCAGCGAACAGCGCTCAGGATCTGCAGGTACTGTCCTGCGTATGGGGCTGTGCAGCATGCGTGCTGTGAAGGGCCACAGTTTTTGCAAACGGGCCGCTACGACAGTACACCCAATGGAGGACATCGGGGAAGCAGCTTGACGCTATGCATCGACAACGTGGGTATTCAACTGATGTACAGACTCGATGTGTTCATGGCAGCCGGGACCAACTTGTCGGGCAGATGAGGCGAATGTACATATAATAAGTATTCTTCAATCAAGAAAGTGCTAGGGTGCAAGTTACAAGATATAGTGCTTCAGAAAGAAGTTGCTGTTGAGCAATACAACTAATGATATTCATCGTATGGCGATGGCTCGTGGAAGTAGGGGCCTGGAGCATAGTATCGGGGTGGGCTGATGTCTCGATGATACACCGATCTGTGATCCGCCTCATGGTGGTGCGCATCTGGATAGAAAAATGGCGGGGGTCCTGGGGGCAGGAACGGCTCTCTTGGCACGCGGTCGTTCCTCGCGGGATGATGCACCGACGGGTGGAAGGGAACATCGTAACCGTAGTATCGCGAGACTTGCGAGGCGGGCGGAGACCGCGGGCGCCGAGGGCTTCCGTAGTGATAGAAGTCCGGGGGCGCCGCGAGGGGTTCCTGTCTGGGGCGCGGGGGCGCGTACCGAGGTTCCGGGTATGCATCGCGCATTGAATACACAAAGCGCGGGTCCTGCGCATAGGCGTAGCCCCGACCCCCGGCTTCCCTCCCGCTGCCGCCGCGGCGATGATGCATTCCCGCGGGATCTGGGTGAGGATAAGAATGGCGGGGAGCGCGGCGTTCGAGTGCGGGTGGGAGGGTTGCGGCGCCGTGAGGTACGGAGACTGCGGTGGCCGACGAGGCACGCGTGGTTCTGGTCGTTGACCTCAGCTTGTGACGCTCTGCAGGTGTTGCGAGAGAACATTAAACGCGTACGTGACGAGGGTGAGAGCAACTACTGACCGTCCCCAACCTCTGGATCCTTCGCCTCCTCGTCGTCACTCGAGACACCAGCAGTGGCCCGACTAGCGTTCATCCTTCGCGCCCGCCCACGTTTCCTGGTTCTCGTTTTGCGCGCACCAACTCTGGCGGTTGCATGAACCGTTTTCGGTGGTGCCGAAGTGATATAGCCCCATTCGATACTCGAGGTGGATGCCGACCTCTTGCGTTTGCGGTTGGCCTCGGACTTGATTTCGGGCCCCTCACTTTCCGATGCCACCATCGTGGTGGAATGCTGTCGCTGCGACGTGGATGCAGCAGTGGGTGCCTTCAGCTTGTCGGCTTTGGCACGATAGCGCGTCTTCAAGTGGAATTTGCAGTCTGGGTTGTCGTCGCCACTGGGCGCATCGATATCTTCCGGATCGGTGAGCTCACTTGATGCGTCCGTGTGGGCGTCCGGGTTCGACGCCTCGGACTTGGGGATTTTCGACTCCGCGGCATCAATCTCGTCAACGGTGTTGTTGGCGAACAGTCGGCGAATTTTTGGTGCTCCTTTGACCCTGCCCGCGCATGTAGATACCACGGGGAGCGTACAGCCTTCAAGATCTGTGATTTTCTGTCAGATACCTAGTCCATCCTGAATTTCAAAACACTTACCGCCACGGTCGGCTGGATTTTCGCATTTTTCGAAGGACAAAGGATACTCCGGGTCGCTGAACTGCTGGACAATCTTTTGAAGTTGGTCGTAGGTGAGCGCCAAGATGCCCTTTGTGCGCATTTCCCAAAGGTCGGGAGGTAGGGGAACCCCAAAGGGCCAGTTGATGATGACGATGCCCTGCTCTGCAAGCTCTGCGGCCATCTTGTGCCATGGCCAAATTGAGGCTTTGTTGAGAGTGCCTCCAAGATTTACTGCGACGCCCGTCAGTGTTGATATAATTGGTGTAAATAAATAGCTTACGAAAACCAGCTCTGAAATGTTGGCGGGCCCGATTGGCCATGAGCGCACTCTTGCTCTGCGGTACAGGCACACCCCGGGTCATTGTGAGATCTGGCGAGTATATTAATTGAGGTGCGCGCTGAGAAGGTATTCAACGATTGGGAGGTGTATGGCTTCGTGCCATAAGCAACATACCTTGCACTTCAAGAACCGTTAAGCGAGATGGAAAAAAGCAGAAAGAGAGGACTGGTGGATCAGAGCGTTCTATCCAGTTGGCCACGCGCGGAGAGTGGGGGGCAAAAGTGAGAAGGGGGTGAATGGGTGTTCGTCCATCCTCAGGATCCAGCCCAAAGCGAGGGGCGGATGATTCTCACGCACAGCGAAGCTTTTGGTCAGGTAGCTCGAAGGTAATGACAACGCCCCAAAGATGTCTACAAAATCAAGAAGGTGACAGTCCGGGCATCTACGATTCCAGAGCGGCGAGGCGAAGTAGCTATGGAAGTGGTGCAATGCTGCACATGTGGTGCGAGAAAGTGAGAAGCGAGAATGGCGTCTCGAAGTTGGCAACAAGATAAAGGCGGCGACAATCCAGGAATTTGCGACGCCCGATGGGCGAGAAAGAAGCATCACAAGGCTTCGAATTGGGTAAAAAGAAGCTGAAGAGGGTGGCAGGAGGTGCTAAATTATTGGAAGTGGATTTTGGAATACCGCGCACGCCGTTATATAAAACGTTAGAGCATCGAATAAACTGGAGAGTTGCAGGTTTCATAATTAGTCCTGCTTCGTAGAATCGAAATTGTTATACCCACCGTCAGAATCAAACTTCGAGAAGAGCGAGGGGAAGTATGGAAGGGCAAAGATGTATCACAACCAGTGATTATGAGGTAGGGGAAGAGCGAAGGACTCAAGATTGCGCCTCAAGGCGCACGAGGTCTCGCATTGAAATCTGATTGTCAAGTCACCGTGGGTGCTTTGCATAGTGCACAGTCGAGATTTGTGGACAGGATCCAGCTTGTCTGTGAATATATTTGTCATAGACCATATCAGCACGACGTGCTTGAGGGCCCTAGGGCGGTCTGGGAGAAGACACCATTGAATAATGTCCAAAGCGATAGGTATGTCTGATAGAGACTGGCAATCAAACTCAAGCTGCCGTAGGTTAGGGGTCAGATACGCATCTGCCTGGACAAACGGGTTGGGGGATACTTGAGACAGCTGCGCAAGACTATTATTCGTCAGCGCAAGCACCTCTAGTTTGGGCGCTGCCCGCAAGATGTCAACCCATCGTGAGAGGTCCATCTGAACGGATTTGGGTGGGAGACCGATGCGCAAAGTTTTGAGATAGCCAACTGAGATTAAAGAGACGAGTGGCTCGATGTCAGCGAGAAACCTGTTGGTTCCGTGTGCGCGCCCGTCAGAGTGACACATTATCTTTAGCTCTGCAAGCGTGGGCGCATGCAACAAAGAAAGAATATTCGATGGATCCTGCTCTGGGCCGAAATAGAGTGATAATGATTGCAGCGAGGGAAGAGTGATTGGAGATTGAGAATGAATCGATCCGTCGTATTGTGAGCTTGCCATGTGGATGGTGCATTTCTGAAGGTTCGAGGCGGAATTGAAGATCGTTTCATAATTCTGCATTGATAATATCATCTCCACTGTGAGCTCTTGGAGCTGTAGCCACACGAACTGGGAACTGGGCAAGCATGGTCCTAAGACATGAAGCAATCGCACTCTGGGCGCGTGAACAAGCATATCTAAGAACTTTGTGTCATAGTCCTTTCGGAACGAAATGCTCTCCAATTGTGTCAGTGTATTTGTCACTCCAAGAAGGACAGCAGCCATATTGGACGGAATGTCCAAGATTAGACTGCGCAACTGCTTGGATTGTGCCGAAAATACCTCCATTAGCGATTGCATGTTAATTCGGATTGCCGGGGGAAAGCCCTGCCATTCATAATGACGACGACCGTCTGTACGGAGGCTGATAGAGAGTGGCAGTGAGCCTGCACGCGAAAGCCACATCTTCGCAAGGGAGGTGACTGAGTCTAAATGGTTGGGATCGATATGGATAGAAATCGACGCCCATATTCGTGGGGAAGACAATGCAATCGACCTCCATCTGCTGCAGACTGCGGAGATATACAGGGCGGTTGGATCAGAATACCTGCTCGAGTGAGAGCTTTCATGAGCTGCTTCGACGCACTGCAGAAATATCTCGGTAAGAATCTCGGTTGGGACTCTGCGGATCGGGGCAAGAAGGGCCTCATGCTGCCAGGCGTATTCTTGAATTTGGTCTCGTTTTTCTTTCAATTGCTTGACCAAGGACGAAAGATGCTCGAGGTTTCGGTCGAGCAGCGCGATGTCGCTGTGCGCTGCTGTGACGGCACTACGTATTGTGTTGCTCTTAGAGGCTGGGAATACACTATCCCTGTGCATACTCAGGAGATCTGAAAATGGGGATACATGGGGCTTGATTTCAGGTCTTGACATGTCGTAACCGCAGTTGAGGCAACCCTTTGATATCGATGGTAACGACATGATTCTGCGAAAACATGACAATTGCTCATGAGTGTCCGAACTGGCGGCGTAAGCACTGAGCGTGATACATACATTTGTCTTCAAGTTGGGTATAGACGAGGCGAATCTGATAGTCCTGCTACGAACTGTCGCAGTTTCGGTGGGATCGTGAATGCGTTCCACGCAAGTTCCACGAGGGGACCCGAGACCGTGACCTGAAAGTTCGTGGGATATTATTAGCCAATCACGCGTACGTAGCATGCGCAGACAGGGCAATGACATCTGGTCATTCTTTGCCGGTGATCCAGGAGGGTGGTTTATGTCAGATCAAAATGTGCATTGTTATCTATGGTCGGGATATAATTATAAGTAGGTGGCAGTATAGTGTACAAGGGGCTATGGACAGAATGTGTTGTCTATGAACATATATGAACGAAGATCTATACATGATGACTTTCAAATGGAGATGAGGCAAAAGAATATGCAGTAGAAATAGTCCGTGTGTGGGTATATGCAGGTATACAATGCGTGCAGTGTTCGTAGGCATAAAGTGTGCAATGTTCATGGGCATAGCGGCGTTGTGGGCAAAAAGTATCAGAGCGTAAGCAAGTGTGATCAACACTGTTTGCATCGAGAGCTGTGTGATGTGTAGTGAGAACGGGTTTCAGAAACAGGATGAGACGACTGACCATTACAAGACATTCCACAGAGAAATAAAGATAACCACCGAAAAGGCCACGAGCACAAGCACATCCCTCACTTCCCGGGCGCGATTTGTGCATGCAGGCTTGACATCCCCACTGAGAATAGCACCAGCCTGATCAACACACTCCGTCACCCGCCTGAAGTTCCGCACGAACGCGCACTGAGGGCCGGTCTCCGGGCTGTGCGGGAACCGTGTGCACTTTTCGACTGTTTTCCACTCGCGCGCAATCACTTCCAGCGCCTCGCCGCCGTCCTGTGCAACGCCGCACTCGACGAGCCAGCACCCGACCACCATCCCTGTACGTCCGATTCCCCCGCGGCAGTGCACCGCGCTGATGCGACCGCGCTGTGCGTTGTCGCGAAGTACGTCGAGGATCGCGCACATGTACTCCACAGACTGTGGGAGGGATCGGTCTTGTATGGGGAAGCAGTGGTACTCGATCTCGCGCACGTCTATATCCTGAGACGCTGCTTGGGCGCCAAGATGAGGGGCGTAGGGTGAGAGCTCGCCGTGCTCGGTAAGGTCGATGAAGGTGCGCACGCCGGCAGCAAGCAGCTTTTCGAGCTTTTGAGTGGTGCAGTATGGTGACCATGGATACTCGCATGCGAGTAGGAGGGGTGTTGCCCAGTAGCTATTGGGTATTGGCCGCGCGCAAGTTTGCGTAAGCGGACGAGGTTGCTGAGGAAGAGAAAAAGCTTGCATAGCGCGCTGGTCGGCCTGGAGGTTGGCGGTTGCTTGGGAATTATTAGATGGGAGTGTTGTAGCCATCTTGGAAGACAAGCGAGAGGGGATTGCGATATCAGACCCCATCTCACAACGAGTTATATGGGCGTCAGAGGCAGGATCTCGGACATGCGGAAGGGGCACGCCGGTCTATCGCGACGCGCTTTTTGTGCACCGCCCCCGCGACCTGTCGCACTCGGCTCTTCCACTGTTTCCACCATCATACATTTCACTTCCCCTGCCCGGCGTCTAGACTGCAGCATTGAATAGACTCGGCATTTCAATTGTCCATGAGGCTCAGCTCTACAGGTTTGAATAAACCCAAAGCTAGACAGGGTGTTGTCTCGGGACGCAACCAGGTACCATATAGGCCTTCTAAAAGCAAGACAGGATCTTGGAAAGCATTTGAAAAGCACCTTGCTGTGATTATCATTCTTCAATACCGCCGCATCGATATCGAGTCCCTCGAGGCTCGCGGCACTGTACTCCGTTCCGTCATGCGGCCTGCCTGGCCCCCAACACACCCCGGTTGGCTCCGACATCAACTGGACTATCTTCGGTCTTCCTTTCGATACAATCAAGCTATTAAAGTCGCCCAAACGCTCGATGCGTGTCAAATGCCAGAGCAGTATCTTGTAAACGTGGCAGGCTGCCAGCTCGGACCGGACGCATCGATGAGCCAAATCCCGATGGACCAATCACATACAGCACATTTAGGCGCGCGTAGTCGGAAACCGACTTGCGCACTTCATATTGGAGATTGGGAGCGCTATGAACGTGCATGATGTGCCTTTGTGGGCCCTGGCTGATGGAAGGAACTAGTGCGGAGAGATGCTGAGGACAATGATAGTCGAACCTCTTTCCACATTCAGGCGAGTTGAGTTTATCATTGCTTCGTGTATCTATATTGTTATTGATACCCTAGATTTTGCCTTCAGATCCACTCTATGTCCATCCTGTAATAAAGGCACTCGCCTGCTGGATGCCTTACATTTCCACGATTCAATGTCGACTCGACGCGTTGCATAGGCCATCACACTTCCTTATCGTGACCCCGCCAAACTGCGAACTGGGATCTATACAATCTACCGCCGGCTGAGATATTAGCGCCTAGGCCTACTCCGCTCACGCTCCGACATCGACATCGATTCTTTCGCTACCCGCTCGATCTGCGCAAATCTCACCGGCACACAACCCATCCACAAATTTCAATTAAACCATGCCTCCCCCTGAGCCTCCTGCTTCTAGGGAATGGTGGAAGTCAGCGGTCGTCTACCAGATCTACCCGATCTCTTTCTGCGACACGAACAGTGACGGGCTCGGCGACCTGAATGGGATCACATCGAAGCTTGATTACCTTAAGGATCTTGGCGTCGACGTGCTCTGGCTGAGTCCGATATACCCGAGTCCGTTGGCGGACATGGGGTACGATATTGCAGATTACATGAATGTGGACAAGATGTACGGGACGTTGGCGGACTGGGATCGGCTGCTGAAGGGGTGCCACGAACGGGGAATGAAGCTCATGATGGATCTTGTGGTGAATCATACCTCTGATGAGGTCCGTCTCCTATGTTCATGAGATGGCATCTTGGCCCTGACCTCTGCAATGATCACAGCACGCATGGTTCAAAGAGTCCCGCGGTGGTGGGAAAGTTAACAACCCGAAGCGCGACTGGTACATCTGGCGACCTCCGAAGTACGATGCCCAAGGCAACCGCCAGCCACCCAACAACTGGAAGTCCGTCTTCCAAGGTGCGTTCCATCTCCCTCTTGGCATAGCTATCTTGCTAAATTGGCCCTTTGAATGCAGGTTCGGCCTGGGAGTACGACGAGCCGTCCAATGAATACTATCTCCACTTATATGTGACGAAGCAGCCGGACCTTAACTGGGAGAACCCGGAGGTGCGCGGGGCGGTTTGGGGGGTGATGAGGTTTTGGATCGATAGGGGGTGTGATGGATTCAGGGTGAGCAAAACGAGCCGGTTTTCGAAGGTTCTCTTACTCATATCCGTACGACGTGTCAGATGGACGTAATCAACTTGATCTCGAAGACCCCGGGACTCCCTGACGCGCCCGTGACTGACAAGAGGGAGGAATACCAAAACGCGTTCATGCACTTCGCCAACGGGTAAGTCCCTCGTCTCCTAACATATTCCACTTAGGAAATCGCTAATCACCATCGTTTCGTAAGCCCTCGAGTGCACGAATACCTCAAAGAAATGCACACTAAAGTCCTATCTGGACACGACCTTATCACCGTCGGAGAGACGCCCTTCACGCACTCCGCTGATCAGCTGGCCGCGTACGTCCTCCCCGAAAACAAGGAACTCGCGATGGTCTTCCAGTTCCAGCTGATGGACCTTGACGCGCCACATGCGGACCCAACCCTCCCCACGGAGGAGGTCCCGAACCACGACCCGCTGACATGGCAGCAGTGGGACCTCAAGGAGATGAAGACGATTGTCGGACGGTGGCAGGGTTTCAAGCGGGACGAGGGGTTCTGGAACGCGTGAGTGTTCGAAACTGACATTGCCATGAATAGGGGCTGATGATGGGTCACGCGCAGGGTATTCATCGAGAACCACGACCAGTCGCGCTCTGTCTCGCGTTTTGGGAACGACTCGCCTGAGTGGCGAGCACTTTCAGCGAAACTCTTGGCACTCCTGCAAATCACACAGAGTGGCACGCTGTACGTTTACCAGGGCGAAGAGATTGGGTTGAAGAACTTCCCGCGGAGCTGGGGCATTGAAGAGTATAAAGATGTTGCTAGCATCAATTACTGGAACTTGTGAGTCTACTTTGATACCGACAGATGAAACTGGCGCTGACACATTGCGGCGCAGAATTTTAAATCAGCGAAACAAGGAGTCAGATGGCAAAGAAGTTGACATGTCCGATATTCTAGACGGGATGCAGAAGAAAGCGCGTGATCATGCCCGAGTGCCGATGCAGGTATGACTCTAAGCGATGCTTTTACTTTTGCTGTACTCATTGCTCAATCTCAGTGGGACGCCTCTCCGCACGCGGGCTTTACCACAGGCAATCCATGGATGCGTGTAAATGACGACTATGCTGAAACATGGAACGCTTCCGAGCAAGTGAGCGAGAGTACAAGCGTCTGGACCTTCTGGAAGCAAGCTCTTGCCACACGCAAAGAACATGAGGTCTTAGTGCGTTGTTTGCTACAACGTCTCTGGATATCCGTTGATCCTCTGACTGCTTCATGGTCAGATCTACGGCGATTTCAAAGTGATAGCCTTCGATCACGAGGATGTCTTCGCGTATACACGCACCCTAGGAGATACGAATGCTCTTGTTCTTCTCAATTTCAGAGAACACGGGGTGCATTTCCCGTTGGAAGAAGTCGGTAGTCTAGACGGGTATAAGCTCCTGTTGGGAAATTATGCTGGAGATGCGTCCCTGGCATCGGGAGAGGCGGTGTTGAAGGGGTACGAAGGGCGTGTTTACATACGATAAAGCCACAAAGTCTACCACGTCAGGTCGTATCTACCACGCTCTCTCGGATTTACACTTACAACAATCGGAACACTATTAGGATCGCACTATAGCCTATCATTGATAGTCTACGGGGCGGATAGTGCGAAGTTATTGCCAATATTCAAAGGAAATGGGACCTCCCAGGCCCGCAATTGACTATCAGGGTGAGTAACCACAGTACTAATGGCAGGAGGTCGAAGTGTTAACATTCATTTGCAGCCCGGCTACACCGGAGATAGCTATAGGTCGGGACCTGGATGCTGTGCACGACTTATCGAGGCTTGCCACGCGTTTCAAACGCTGTGAGACTCTTGCTGTGCCGCAATGCAGTTACTCGCCCTTGACCCGCCTCAATCCCGCCCCGCCGCGCTCTGCGAATATATAGTACTGCATCGGCCCCTAACAAAGCTAAATCTCAACCCTTTCAATCCTGTTGCAGAATCTTTCAAGCCCCCGCTCGGTTAGCACGGGATGCCAACATTCAATGCTCTCAGTGCCATACGGCGCCGCACGATTTCAGTTCATCGCAAGCAACAGCATTCTCAAAGATCGGATACATAAGTAGACCTGGGAACCTCAATAGACTGCATCTCACTAAGCATCTAAAGTCAACTACTCAACCATGAACTCCACCTCAACCTCCTGCACCCACTTCGCAGAGTGTTCAACGACACCAGCCGCTCAAAACTTGAAGATTGATTACTTGTCACGGGTGAGTCTCTTCCTTTGTCGAAACAACAGTCTCTCAAATGACCTATTCTTGAAGAATACATGTGATGTTCCTGAGTCTTCTGGCACTCTTGCGCCTGCTTCCGTCGAGCGTGACGAGCTGCGGGTGATATCCAACAATGCATTCGTTGACAAAAAAGGGGAGGACGAGTATTACATTGCCTATGGCGACGTGTCACAAATTTGGAAGCGCCAAATGAAATCGACTGGTCAAATGGTATGTATTTCTAGGTGCTTGCATCTGGCGCTGAATTCTAACCTGGTTATGGACTCAGGTCGCAATCAAGGGATTCAGGATGACAGCACCTGTTGGAGCTGATGCAACCAATCAGAAATTTCAAACTGTCAGTTCACCTCGCTTTTCTATAAGTACAATCGCTCACTTTCCACCAGGCTCTTCTGGAACTTGTAAAAGAATGGCAGAGCCTCGAACATGCGAACATAATGCCCTGCTTGGGCGTCACTTACGGCTTTGGGCTCATCGCCTCTGTGGTGATGCCACTATGCCCCGAAGGAAACATCAATGACTATGTCAGAGATCATCCCCACGCAAACAAATTGGATTTGGTACGACTACACTCCGCATTGATTTATTGTGCTCTTGCTGATCTCTCGCGCACAGTTATCGCAAGTCGCCAGCGGCGTTGTCTATCTCCACTCAAGAGGCGTTGTTCACGGGAAGATCTGCGGTGTGAGTCTCGCTTGTTGGCCGTCAACGTATTGCACATATCTAACCGCCGCTGTAGAAAAACATCGTAGTCGCACCAAACGGTTGCCCCCTTGTCACAGATGCTGGTCTCGCCCAAGCCATCCGGTCGCAGGAAGGCATCTTCCCCTGGGCGGTCCCCTCCGAATCTCTCAGATGGCAGGCTCCCGAGACGTTCGGCCCGGACCTCGACGATGCATACACGGCGAGTAGCGACGTGTGGTCCCTCGCTATGACAATACTGGAAGTGATGAGCGGACGGGTACCCTACTACCCGCGGCGACAGATCCACGCAACGGCTTTTGCTATCATGGATGGAGTTCTCCCCAAGCGGCCAGACAACGACACCGTTTCGGACAGCCTCTGGGACGTGTTGCGCACATCGTGGGCGAAGAATCCCTCTGACCGACCTTGTGCGGCGCTCGTGCGGCGACAACTTGAAACTCTGCAAGCAGACAATTTACATCATTTGTATAAACTATGATAGTGTTCTCTTTTTGAGGCCGCCAGCATGTTACCATATCACCTCCTAGTATACTCTATACCAGAGCAGCTTGATGCTCTTCCAACTAACTGTGTACATCATTTATATTATATCTGCATATTTCTTGAGGCTGCTTCCCTGAATCTACAGAGAGCATATGGTAGCAATTTGACAATCAGTGGCGGTGGCGACAGGTTCAAGTTCACCGGATGATATCGGGCTTCGGACCCATCTCACTCTTCCCAGGTTCCGCAGGTAGTATACGGATTGTACTTAGTGTCGGATACGGGCGTTCTGCAACGGGACCTCACCGGAATAAAACCACCACCACCACCACCTCGCATTGACCGCGATACTTCAACCAAATCGCTTCTAGTAATGGTCTCAAAGACAAACTATCTCTCATATCCAGCACTTTCAGATCTCAAAAGCACAGTCATCGCTCTCGATCCGTCGAGCAGCTACGCAGACATGCTCACACAGTTTCAGCTGGTCGAGGTCGCCCTCGCGCGTGCCAAGCTCGAACGAGCAGCTGCAGAGAACAGGTCGATACCCATCGCATCCCTGCCGCACGAGCTCATATCCCGCATCTTCGAGGTGCACCGCAATTTGCATTTCGACTCCAACCCCTGGGCGGACTGCATAGCACCAACTATCCGCGTATCTCATGTCTCAGCCAAATGGCGAGACATCGCACTTTTCACGGCATCACTATGGACAACTGTTGCTGCATTCCCCCATTACACCAACGAATTCTACCACACAGTGATACATCGCTCGCGAGAATCGTTGCTGGACCTTACAATCAGAGTAAATGGTCCAGGTGATACCCAGTCGGCCAGCTTACTTGCTGAGTTTATCCCTTCGCAAACCCACCGACTATACGCTTTGCGTATTAGGGCGCCGATGGATTTCATTGATGATCACATGCCAGCTTTGCGAGAACTTTCAGCCCCGCGCATGACCTGGTTATCCCTTGATAGCACTACCCCTGGGATCGGCAGCGGATCACTCTCACCCCCTCAACGCATTTTCACGGGCGGGGTCCAAAGGTTATCTCGTTATGAGGCGTTAGGATTTGACCCGAGGATATGGCCACCATTATTCTCGATCGCAGTGTTAAGAATCCAATTTTGCAATGCCGCTGCTCATAGTGCACACCTCGTACTCCGCGAGGCTTCCTTGACAGTTTCTCGACTTTTTCTTTCTGTCACACCGAGAGCACTATCGATGTTCCAGGCCATTCAAATGCCATCTTTGGAGTATATGGAAATTGTCGCGCTACCTTTCGACACTGCCATGCTTCTTGAAATGATTGAGGCACAATCATTGAAACGACTATGTCTCTTTACACTTTTGCCCGGGCGGTTTCCACCACCATTACATGTGCATGACGCCGCAGTCGGGAAGTATCCAAAACTCCATACTCTTGAACTGCGAGGTGTACTCGGGAGTGGCATTTTGCCCAATTTCCCAACCATACGAGTACTGGTCATCGTGGATGTGTTTCATTGTCTCGCGCAGCTTGGGGATATATTTGATTGCAATCAGGAAGCATTTTCGACTCTTACCCCGCGTTTGACCTGCATAACAGCCCCGGAAAGGTTCAAAGAGACTGTAGAGGCATTTGGTGCTGCTCGTCGATCCTTGGGCCTCAGCGTCCCCCGATTCATTGCCGGGAGTGACACATGACACATCCTGGCCGCCAATATCACCACATGCTCCTTTTCATGCGTCTGCATTGTAGCATCCTCTCCTTTATTTATTCTGTTCTCATGTACCACACTCTCCTTCCGGGACGCCCTCACTGCTCGGGCGTGGCATATGCCACCGAATTCCTTCGAGGTTCCCCTCGCAGCCAGCCTTCCCCCCAAACAAACGGCTTATAGGAAAAGAGAACCAGCTTTTGAAGGATGCAGGCAACTTCATGCCATTTGGTTCGGGCTCACAAAGCGGCGGCGGGAACGCTCCGCAAGCCCAGATCCTGCGGGCAGGTATTGTGGCTCCTGTCGAGAAATCCCATGTCGCTGCGGTGGGAGGAAACTGAGGAGGTGGCAGTGAACTCTGGAAAGGGGAAGTGACGGGGGTGATTTGCGGGTATATGCGTATGGCTGAGCTGCTGTTAATCGCGGCACAAGCTGAGGCGCCGTTGTATGAATATAAGAGTGCATGCTTTGTTCTACGCCCGAATCATGATGTGCTCGGCTTCTAGGGCGCAATGGTTTTCGCGTCCGCCAGTCTTCCATCGTCGTCCATGGACATTTGGGACCGAGCCTGCATATGGTGTTGGCCGAATCAACGAGAAATCATGATTCGCATTGAGGCGCGCATGACAAAAGCTCGGATCGGCGAGCGGTTTATTGCTCGCATAAAGATTCCCAAGCTCAGAAACAGATTTCCCTGTGGATCGCCAGAACTTGATCATACGGCGACGAACTTGGGTTCTTCAAGCCCGTCCGGGACTCCAGTCGAATTAGGCATCCACGGACATTACGTCTGCGAAGTCCAGTGGAGGTGCCCGCATGCTGGGAAGTACGTAGAATGCGAGGAGCTTGGAGGGCGGGAAGTATGCCGTGCCTAGTCCGCAGTGAGTCTTCCACAATTGCGAGGGGCAAGCTTGCGTTAAAGCGGCTATCCAGAAATACTGCGGCGTACACACCGATCTGGCCCTCGTGCCGGCCTTTGCATGGAACAGACGACGACTCGAAAGACAGGGTGGGCGGTTGGTTTACCTGGCGTAAACCTAGCGGGTGAGATGGCCTCTTCACGATTGCAAGAAAGCGCCCTGTAACAGTTTGAATGGCCTGGAAGATGCCATCCTACAACCAAGTCCAAAATGAATGTAGCTCGTGGCCGATCTGTTCGAGCAGTCCAGTCGAAAAGTTTGCAGGTGAAAGCCATGAAGGGTAATATGAGCATTCGGGCGCGTCAGCGAATGTGCACAGCACTCCGTCTATGTTTGTCCGGCATAAGGCAGAACACGTGTGGAATTGCCGCTGGGGGCTGAGTACTTACAGCATCACTCTTATCCTCTCACTATCATGAACCAAAGGCACGACGAGCACGAGAGCAACAGCGAGGCGCCGACGAGCGCTCTCCCCATCCTAAGACCCAACAGAAAGAAAGCCAACAGACGGAGAAAGAGACTGGGTGCGATGGTAATTTTCAACACGGAGCATGCGGGCGGGCAGAGTGTCGTCACGAATGTGTATGGGGACAACTACTGCTGTCAATCGCATGCTGCTTCAGAGCAAGGTGAGTGGTTTTCCGCCGAGTGCGCTGGATGAGACGAGCTGACGCCGACTGCAGAGCGGCATGAAGATCAATTGCCACAACAGTCGAGTCGCGACATACCCCGCGCAGCACTTGTAGAGTGCGAGAAATGCCATTTTACGATGGCGGTAAGTGCTCGTCGCGCGCGTCGGTTGACTTCTCAGCTCAATTTCGCCCATGTAGGTGCCTGAGCAAACATCCACGCCTGGCGCACCAGACTCGAAATGCCGCGCTTGTGGCTCGGGTTGCTCCGATAACGGATTTCTGGTAAGCTTAAGTGGCCTGCTTAGGATTCAAGCGGTGTACATGCCTCTGATTATTGCGTGCAGTTGCCAGCGCCGGCCATGGCGATTCACATTCACCTGCCGCGTGGTGGTGAAGGACAAATCGTGATTACATACAAGATGATGACGGCATCCACTGCAGTGCTTTTTTTTTTTCAACCTGAGGCCGACAAAACACGCTGCATGCGGAAGTCGCAATCGCTTGGATCACCCCTGATTTGTCTCGTACCCATCCATTTTAGGGAAGTGCTCAGGGACAATCGGGATCAGTTAAAATACCATAAACGGATGGGTACGAAACCCCTGATCACCCGCGCGAAATCGACAGCCGGATGACGCATGTGTATACTATAGGCTGTGTGACTATTTAGAGAAATTCCTGTAAACACATAACTCTATATCTCCTGAGACTCTAGTACGGCTTTCCTGAATCTGCTGAGAGCACATGGCGACAATTTACATGGTTAAGTAGCGAGGTAATAGACCGTAGCGCAGGGTCCTGGGTGACGCAACGCAGGCAGCTTCATCGGATCGGGATTCGGACCTCTGAATACAGAGCCAGCCCAATATTAATGATTGCTGTCCCTATCTTATCCTCAGACCTTCCACTGTCATTCCAACCTGTCTGGGACGATCTCAACTTCTACGGCCGATACGTTCGTGAAGCCCGATCGGAGTTCTGGCGCTCGCATGTTTATTGCTGGGAACGATATGGCTACGCGGCCGACGGATTCGAATCAGCAAGGAAGGGGCGCCGAGTTGGAAGACCACGCCCGCCGTTCAGCTCGCTGTTAACTTAGCACGAGGCACCTGTATAGTGAGTATTAGGAATGCTGTGTACAGCACTTCGTACGTCCTCCTCAGCATTATGGATGATACGCACGACGAACATGGAAGCGGTACCGAGGCGTCGACAAGCGGTCTCCCGTCCCAAGTCACAGCAGACGTAAACCTAGCAGGTGGGCAAAGAGATCAGGCCAGATGATGGCTCTTAAGACGGCTAGTCTGGGCTTGGAGAGTGTCGTTACGACGGCATATGGGGACAGCCGCTACTTGTGGAGCTCACGCTGTTCCCGAGAAAGGTGCGTGTTCTTCTGTTGAGTGCACTGGATAAGATAGGCTGACAATAATGATTCTATAAGTGCGGCGTGTAACACTCGTAGAACCTGCTGGCAACGTAGCGTGCAAGAAATGAAACCGCTCGACTATAGTAAGTGCTCATCGGGGGCACCCATTGACTCTAGCATGCTCACCTCTTGGCCAGATTCCCAAACCACCACTCATGCCTGCCACACAGGACTCGAAACGCCGCGTTTACGGCCCGGAGTGCTCTGATAACGGCGTCCGAGGAATCAAACGACATATACACCGTATCGCAGGTTACATGAATGTGGATAAGGTGGAAGAGACTTTGTCGGACTAGGCCTCGCTGCTGAAGGGGTACCATGAGCGGCGCAACAAGCTCATAGTGGGTCTGGCTGTGAACCATACGTCTGATGAGGTGCGACTTCCGTCTTCATTACATGCCCCCTGGCGCTGACCTCTTCGATGACCACAGCACGCGTAGTTCAAAGAGTCTTACGACGGCTGCGGGAAAGCTGACACCGCCAGCGCGACGGATACGTATAGCAACCTTTGAAGTATGATGCCCAAGGCAACCGCCAGCCGTCCAGCACCTGGAAGTCGATTTTCCAAGGTGTGTTTCGTCTCCCTCTTTGCATGGCTATCGTACTGAGATCTGGCTTTGAATGCAGGTTCGGCTTTACGAAGCATCCGGATCTCACTGGAGAACTTGGAGGTGCGCGAGGCCTTCTGGGGGTGATGAGGTTCTGGGTCGACAGGGGTTGCTATGGATGCAGGGTAAGCTCAGGAGGTGGTTCTTGGTGGTTCTTGTGCTCACATTTGGCCTACGCGTAGATGGGCGTGGTCAACTTGATCTCAAAGACCCCAGGAATCCCAACACGCCCATGGCCGACAGGAGGGAGGAATTCCAAGATGCATTAAAGCGCTTCGCGAAAGGGTGAGCTCCTCGTTTCCTTCTACACTCCAGCTAGGATATCACTAATCTACACCACTCTGCCAGCCCCAAGTGCACGAATATCTCAAGAAATGCACACCAAGTCCTTTCTGAACACCACCTCCTCGTCACCGTCAGTGAGACGCCCCCAGCACTGTGTCGACTAGCTTGCTGTGCATGTCCCCCCTGTAAACGAGAAACTCGTGATGGCCTTTCAGTTCCAGCTCATGGACCTCGACACGCCGCCCGCGGACCCGACGTTCCCCACGAAGGAAGTCCCGAACTACGACCCACTGGTGACCCTTGGATGCGCGTGAACGATGACTGCGCTGATACACGGAACGCTTCTGAGCAAGTTAGCGAGAATACAAGTGTCTAGGGCTTGTGGTAGAAAGCTCTCGCCGCACGGAAAGCACGAGGTCCTGGTGCGTCATCTTTCACGGCGTCTCTGAACACCCATTGATTCTTTGACTCCTTCATCGTCAGATATATGACCATTTCAAAATGACAGCTATCGAGTACGAGAGTGTTTTTCCGTGTTATACACGCAACCTAGGCAATACGAGCTTCGTGTTCTCAACTTCAGAGAGCGGGAGGTGAATTCCCATTGCATGAAAGAGAAATCAGTACAAGCCTCTGTTGGGACATTATGCTGGAGATGCGCCAAGTACTGGCATCGGGAGAGGTGGTGCCGAAGGCATACATACGAAGGGCGAGTTCATGTAGTACGAGAGCGCCCTGAACAACTTAGTCTGCTAATCGCAACTACCACGGTTTCTCGGACCAGAGAGTAGCATGCAAAGCACGATCGGGAGCTCTGTCAAGATGGTGCGATGGATTATGTTGGTCTGCGCGGTAGTTTGCTCCCAGCGTTTACCAGGTCGTTTGTAGGGCAGCTCGGCCATCCCGGAGCCAGGGATGCTATGCATTACTAATCAAAGCTGGTCGCGTGTTTCAACCTGTGCATTGCAGTTACCCGCCCCAATCTCGCCCCGCCGCGCTTGGTAGCTATCCGTCACTTCATCCAATACTTTTACCGGGTTGATTTTCCGTCGCCACAGGACGCATCGAAATGGTACCAAACAAACTCAAAAGCCCGCACGAACAACACGGGATGCTATCCATCCATCCATCCTCAGGGTCCTCGCTACTATGCGATGCCGCACGAGTAAAGCAAATCAGATCTTACGGCGGATGGGCACTACGACAAGGTTTTCAACGATATGATATATGACTGCTAGGAAACGTTGACAATCTGCATCTCGCTGAAAACCTGAAGTCGGCCACACAACCATGAACTCAACTACCTGCACCCACTTCAACTTGAACACCGGTACCAATTTCTTGCCGCGGGTGAGTCTCTTCCTTTGTCGAAACAACTGTCGCTCAAATGACCCACTCTTGAAGAATACCGATGATGTTCTTGCGTCATTTATGACTCTAGTGCCAGCATCCGTTGGGCACGACGCGCTGCGAGTTCTATCCAACGATGCATTTGTTGACAAAAAAGAGGACGAGTACTATATCGCCTTTGGCGACGTGTCACAAATCTGGAAGCGCCAAATGAAATCGACTGGTCAAATGGTATGCACTTCTTGATGTTTGCACATTATGTTGAGTTCTGACCTGTTTCTGGATTCAGGTCGCAATCAAGGGATTCAGAATAACGGCACCTGTGGGCATCGATGAAACCAATCAGAAATTTCAGTCTTTCAGTTCACCTCACTTTTCTTGAAGTATAATCGCTCAATTTCTTCTAGGCTCTTCTGATACTTGTAAAAGAATGGCAGACTCTCGAACATGCGAACATAATGCCCTGCTTGGGCGTCACATACGGCTTTGGGCTCATCGCTTCTGTGGTCATGCCACTGTGCCCGGAAGGGAACATCAATGGCTATGTCAGAGATCATCCTCACGCAAACAGATTGGACTTGGTAAGATTACCCCCAGCATTGATTTACTGTGCTCTTGCTCATCTCTCGCGTACAGCTATCGCAAGTCGCCAGGGGCGTTGCCTATCTCCATTCAAGAGGCGTAGTGCATGGGAAGATTTGCGGAGTGAGTCTTGCGTATAAGCCTTTGATGCCGCACATACTTACCTGTCACTGCAGAAAAACATCGTGGTCGCACCAAACGGTCGCCCTCTTATCACCGATGCTGGTCTCGCCCAAGTCATCCGGTCACAGGAAGGCATCTTCCCTTGGGCGACCCCCTCCGAATCTCTCAGATGGCAAGCTCCCGAGACGTTTGGGCCAGACCTCGACGATGCATACACGGCGAGCAGCGACGTGTGGTCCCTCGCCATGACGGTACTGGAAGTGATGAGTGGCCGAGTGCCCTACTACCCGCGGCGACAGATCCACGCGACGGCGTTTGCTATCATGGATGGGGTACTCCCCAAGCGACCAGACAACGACACCGTTTCGGACGGCCTCTGGGACGTGTTGCGCACATCGTGGGCGAAGAATCCCTCTGACCGGCCATGTGCGGCGTTCGTGCAGCGGCATCTCGAAGCACTGCGAGCAAACAATTTACATCGGTTGTATAAATTATGATAGCTTCTCTTGCGGTGACCCAGCACGGTGCCATATTACTTCCTGATATACTCTATACCACGGCAGCTGCATGCTCTGCCAGCTAACTATGTACATCGTTTATATCATGTCGGCGTAGGAATACCACTTCTCATATCCAAATGTATACCATGGACGAGATTTTTTGCCGGTGTGGGCGAAGCAGGGGGCTGGCAGATGTTCAGTTCGCCGCTCCTCATGGCTAAACGTTCGCAGGGCCTCGAGGTATTTGCATACTGGGACCAAAATACGCACCTGAAAGGACATGAGGAGCTTCGAGGGTGGGGTTCGCGGGTTCAAGTTGTGCGGTTGGTAAATCACGGCTGCCCTTTGCATAGTCTCGACACACCTCGTCGATGTTCTCCCTTGAGTAATTACTTTGAATCCAAGGTGCCAATAGGATAGCACACGCGAATTTGCATGGTCTCGATCCTGGACTCAGTCCCGTGTTCGGCCCGCCGCCAGAGATGTCGCGTTCATAGCCCACGCTGTTCAGGGATACCTTTGAGAATGCCTGGGGGGACATGCTTAAATACAGGCTGTAACGAGAGACACAAGAGAGGGGGCGAGATAGACTCTTCCCGCGGCGTCATGCAGCAGGTTAGATAGCTTAGAAACCGTCCTCCTTTGACTAACTTCAAGATGAAATAGGACATGGCCGACGCATCTGAGCAGTCCAGTCGATTCGCAGGGTGTAAGCTATATGTGCACCCGGCCACTTAAAGTGGGCAGGGAAGGGTCGGCGATTTGCACAACACTCTCAGCAGTACCGTCCGAAATGCAGGGCAGGACACGTGTAGGGCCGTTGAGACCACAGCATCCCCCTTATCCTCTTACCATCATGGACCAAACACTCAACGAGCATGAAAACGACAGCGAGGCATCGACAGGCTCACTCCTCGTCCCAAGCTCCAGGGGAAAGAAAGCCAACAGACGAAGAGTCGGGAAGAGATCGGGTGCGACGGTTTTCAACACGAACCATGCGAGCGGGCGAAGTGTTGTCACGAATATATATGTGGCCAAATATTACCGTAGGTGTCGCGCTGCTCCCGCGAAAGGCGAGTATCTTTCTGTTGAGTGCACTGGTGAGATGGGCTGACGACAATCATAGAGGAGCATGCGGCGGAACGCCCGGGTCAGATGCCAAAACAGCCAAGTGAGGATCTGCCACACGTAGCACTTGCAGGGCACTGTGAGAAATGCAACTGCACGACTGAAGTACATCAGGAGGCACGTAAGGATACTACTAGATGTCCAGTAGTGTCCAGTAGTGCCGGTAGGTCAGTAGGTTCCCCCCCTAATATAGAGTACCTCCGTAGCCAGTGCCATTTCTGCATGGTGTCTGATAGCATAGACTCGATCCTACGTAGTATCCAGTAGCACTGGATAAAGTCAGTGTAAAACTATGCCAGGCTACAGATAAATGGCATAGTCTTGCTACGGAGGGCTTAGTAGCGCAAGGTAGTGTTGAGTAGCAGATTGTTTGGTGCATAGTAGAGATAATAGAGACACGATTTTCGTGGACAATGGATGATATTTGGTATATTTTTCTAGTAATACAGAAAGGGTTGTGATAGTATACGACAAGAAAGAACATTGCCA
>JACXVL010000481.1:0-46033 GCA_014898675.1 Athelia sp. TMB | reverse complement strand
GCACGTTTCACGACGAGCAAGCGAAGACGAGTCGAGAAGAGACCACCAGACAATGACAGCGCATCAGTGGATACGGGATACTTGATGGAAAGCGCGCTGATGGCCAAAATAGGGCAATGTATACTTTAACACCGAAGATAGGACAACATTTTGCCGATGTTTTGTCCGTATGCGAGACTCACAAGATAGATACGTTGTATTGTTGACTTGAGAGCAGACTATCTGAGCAAGTTTACCTGTTTATACCGTAGTGTGTCAGGGGCTTGAAGAATTAGAAATAGGAGCCTCAACGGCAGCTCGCTCGTGATGATATTCTACAGTTTTCCGCCTCATTAGAAGTCCGTCATGATGGTTTCCTGTTGCGGAAAGGAGGAGCAAGAGACAAATGATCATGAGTCTGAAGTCTAGCCAGCGAATCAGTGTCAGTCAGCTGCCAATGTTGTCAGTGAGCGGCGGGCGTATGATCGCGCCATGCGTTGAACAGGATCTTAGAGCGTGTATAATTAGGCTTGGTTGGCAAGGAGGAAACGAAGAGACCTGTTTGGCAACAGAATCGGATTCGGTGATGAGTGACGCAAGCTCTATCACGAGGGCACGGATGCCGTAACCCGGGTATATTCCTCCAGGGCACTGTTTCCGATTTCGATTGCAGAATAACGAATCAAACCCCCCTCATAAAATTTAAAAAATAAGAAATTGCACAAGCCAAGACTACTCGTAGATTCGGAGCGAAGCAAAATCAAAGTACGCATTCGCGAAAGCAGACGGATTTGCTGCAACATATGCATTACATGTCGAAGGACAACCAGAAGAAGCATACACGGATGATTGACCAGCCCAGTCGCCGCCTAATTTGTAAGAAATGAGCGAAAAATCTGAAAGGCAAAGAAAGGGTACTCACAGAAAGTGAGATTGATGATGATGTTGAGTGGCCCAAAAGACGTAGATATGTTACAGTCGGTGTTGGGGAAGAATGCCGTGGGCTCACCCCAATTGGCTGTATTGATACTCGACATATCACCTGATACATCAAATGGAACAGAATAAGACCATCTCTCCCAGAACCAGACTTTGATATAGCTGGTGGTCCGTTCCATGGCATACCACCCGCCGCCTACATTGTTGAAGGCAGGCCCGTAGCTTGCTTGGTCGGTAGACTTAACACCGCATCCTGCGTTACCGTTGTCGTTGGCATTGCAGTCGGTTCCGACTGTCGTTCTAGAAGCGAGAGTCAACATTTCTGAGGCAAAGTCGCATGTTTTAGCCTCACCCTGTTTGTTCCACCCCACTGGCAGGAATGGTACAATTGGGACCCGTGCTTGGATTATAGGTTTAGCAACATCGATTGACGTATAGTATTCCCATTACTTACTGCAGAGTAGATTGATTGGGAGCGATGTTATTGACACCCTCCACTATATCGATTTCTCCCTGATGTGACACTGAGCCCTAGTCAGAGACGTATTCGTGGGGGGTGCTTACACCAGAAGGATAATTGGTCTCGTCAACCTCCCAGATCGCAGGCCAAGTCCCACAGCCTTCCGGCATGTGATTGACATTGAAGACAGCAACATGAGTCAGGTAAGCCGCATTCGACTTGATACGGACAGATTTTCGTCCAGGTCCACTGAAGAAGGCTCTGAGCTAAAGAGGCATAGGTTCTAGAGAAAACGCACGTAGGGCTGAGAACTGTCGTGTCATCCGCTCCCATTCTGAAGCTCCCACAAGTCGAGGATATTAGACCAGCACTCTGTGCAGCGGATTCGGAGACATAGGTACTAGTCATGCTCTTGTTTAGCCCTATTTTTATCAAGAGTACATGGCGCAACTTACACAAAGCCATGTGTAGGATCGGCGATTGCTTGAAAGCTAAAAGCAGATAGAAACTGCGGGCCGATGACGGTAGATGAGAGCGAATATGAGTTGGCCAACACGCATGTACTCGACAAGACAAGGGTAAGCAGAGTCGTCGAGATAGAGAGTATCATGTTGTAAGTCAAGGGGCCGTCAGCGACAATTCGGCTGCCTTTCAATGCGAGCTGGCATGGTAGGGTTTATAGGAAACAGACGATGCCGTCACGCCAGCGAAGCCATCGAAGAAGCGAAGAAGTGCAAGAGACTAAGCCAAAAACAATATATATATTGCACAGCGCCGATCAAAATGTTCCCTTGTGTATACGTAAGCAGTTGGGAGCAGCGTGATACGAAGGAGAGGAACGTCCTTCTGCTGGTGTCCCTGACCCTGGAGAAAACAGGTTTGTCATCGGATAACCGTGAACTGGATCATCCGGCCAGGGTAGACAGCCCGCAATGCGGAGCGAGGAGGAAACGGGAGCAGATTATGTCACTAGTGGCACTCTAGTGACCGTAATGTAGTGACTGAAGTGTTCTGTGGGATTGGCGTGAAGCATATTTAGCTGCCATTAGCCCCACTCAATTCCGTTCTTTGTAGAACTGTTTTTCGGCCTCCGAATTGGGAAAAGACGTGTGTAACATTGATGCGCAACGAACAGAATTGAGCGTGCTGTTTTTTGCGTCGTTTTTCGGCGGCACTCGCTGTCAGTATTCCTGCTCCGCTGGTGAAAAACACGGAAAACGACGCTGAGCGTCGTTTCTTGTTTTTCGTTGCGTTGCTCAGACGCGTCGCTCAATTTAGCACTCGATCTTGATCTACCATCGCACTGGTTCCTCAGTACCGTTCCCTCGGCTCAAAAAACAAGTCAGGAAACAGAATTGAGTGGGGCTATTAAGCTACGATCTGGGAAAGTGCAATTAGGGACTAGCGCAAGCTAGAAGCTAGCCACATTAGGAAGTCCTTTATGAAGATTAAGAATGCACTTAACTGGGAGTGCGAGTGTGGTTCAGCAGCATAGGGAGATAATTAATTTTGGCGAATGCGACGAAATGGATGGTCCATGATGACAAGTGATCACAAGATGATGTACTTCAAGTGTGAGCTATTCGTCAAGACTCGCACTCATAACAAGGCAAAAAGGGAAGATTGGTTTTTATGCACAAGGATATGCAACGAAAATAGCGACAAAGAGGACTCACTGGGTGAAAATTCAATACAGCAGCTCTCCGACTCGCCGTTCTAACAATATGATGGTACGGCCACGTACGGCGTAGCAGCCAGCCAGCCAAGTTGCTGTTGCATTCTACACAGAAAGTGGTCTGCCAGCGCCTGTAGTCAGATTCCGGGTCGGTCTTGATGAGTTTATTGGTGGTGACTGTGCTTTTTAAGTTCGATGTCACGGTCCAAAGGGAAAAGACGCGGCAGCAAGATCGACATGCCGGTGCCTGTGTTTCTGGCATCGCGAGTTGCCGGTCAGTGAAATTCTTCCTATGAATCAAGATCGCCAATGTCCTTACACAACATGCGATATAATCGATTTCACAGAGGGAAAGTGCAAATCATTATTACTAATCTTCAAAATTATATGCTTGTATTATGTGACTCATGCTGGATCTAGAGTGCTCGTTTGCCAATGTCCACCCAGTGGTGCCGTGATTTCAGCCTCGAGCTCTGAACTGAAATATAAATCGTAGCATAATCTGCCGCTCCTGCCAGGAGTAGAGCCTGCAACCACCAAATGGCATCAGCCCCGCAGCACCACTGCCAATGATGCTCAAGCCAACGACTTGTGATAACAAACGCCAGAAAGCGCGATCGGTATTTTGGAATAAGAAAATTCAACAATAAGACATGAAGTATATCAACAGACGAATGGCATAAAGACACCTGGGGATGTCGAGATAAAGAGGGTCTACATGACCAGGCTTCCATCCGCCACATTTACAAATACGCGTAATAAGACGCCATAAATCTGCTATAAGATTACGGCTGGTAAGTTTGCTCTCGAATTCCTTCTCTCAGCCGCAGCCCTCCTACCATGATACAACGACGGAGGCAGCAGCATGACCCTAGGGGATGGCGGAGAATTGTACAGAAGCTGGTCTGTGGCTGATGTGAGGATCAAATGACATAGCGATGTTCGCCCACACGCCTCTGCTAGATTGTGGCTGGTTAATTACCTAGGCATAGACAGCCTTCATTGATTTCGACTTGCTTGCGGGAGAATATCCCATTACTAAGTGGCAGCCCGCCAAGAAGTAGCTGGTAGCATTCCATCACTGCGGTGTGACAGACGGTCCGAATGGTAGATTACCTTCAGTCTAATCCTACCCAATTGTGAATCGGGGGAAAATTCACGCCGGTAGGTAGCGTGATCTCCTCTTGCAAAACGCTTTCGTTCCATTGCCCATATATAGAGCTCGTCGCACCGATAACCACCCATAAGATTGGCCTCGCCACTGCGATCAAATACTGATCACAGCAACAGAGAGTACCTTTACATGCGGCGCGAGACACTCGGTAATTTTCCAGTGAACCTGCTACTTCCAAGCGTATCCAGACTCTCTTTGTCAGGATCGCCACGGCTGTCTGTAGAGAAAAACCAAGATGGACGTGCTTTTGGCACTTACCCAAATGCGACCATTATTGCGGCAGCTTCGAATCTCACTACGACCACGCTTCTGCCTTGCGTTTCCCCTCAGTCAGCGCGATGCACGATCCTTGAAGAAAACATACCTGAAGGACCATATGAAGCTCTCTGTCATGCGCCATGCGCGTGGCTTGAATATCTTGGGTAGTATCTGTTTGAAAACCTCCAACTCGGGGACAAAAATTGATCAACCGCCCAAAGCCGTTCGTGGTCGCGACCACGGTTTCGTGCGGTTGATTGAAAAGAGAACTCACCCCATGGAATGCGTGAGTTGTCACCGTCGACTTGATACTTTACTGAACTACAACCACAAGCATTGCATTTTCTCCGAGGGCAAGTCTTACAGCAAATCACCCCTGGTCGATCGCATTCTAGCTTGAATGGATACAGAGCAAGGAATTAAGATCTAAGGTTTGGGTAAGTCGGACAATGCATATCATGAGGTCGTACTTTGAGGCTTTCAACCAATAAACGGTTGTCAGCTGGCGCCCAACGCTGCTCCGCCTTTACCGCATTATTCGCTATCATTCGTCATCCAAGGCAAATATCCGCCAATACGCTCTATGCGCTGCTCTCTGCCTCAGTTTGTCAGCTCCACATCATAATTTCCACATGTTGTCGCGAAGATCGACGACTTACACATTGCTTCGAGTATGCCAAAATTTGATTCCAGCAGTGCGAGATCGTCCTCGCGGGCACCGCCATGCGGCGAGTCTACTGATAAGAGGTTAATGTCCGCGGCGGAGTTGCTCGTGCGCCAAATTTAAACTGATCATCTTCAAAGTAAAGAAACTCGACGATGACATGTGCTCCTTGGTTGCTTGCTTTGATCGTAGCTGATCGTTGACCATGTGGAGAAAACAACCGTTTGATCACCCATTTGTGGAAGCACACGTTTAGAGCGATAGAGGGAACCGCTTAGCTTCTCAAAGCTGCGTATGACGCTCAATGTCGCGATAAATGTGCAGAGTGGGTGCAGATTCGTGATCGGAGTTGAGAGCAGCTCGCAAGGAACATTGTTGGACGCCATGCGAGACTGGCCGCCGATTACCGCAATCGGAGTATCAGCCCCTATTAGGCCTATCCGCCCTCAATGACAAGCTTGTGGTCCTCCTCTCTGACTGCCATTGCTCCGTGGCTACGCGCGGTGTGCAGCTCGTCTTCACCCCTGGCTGTTCTCATATAAAATGCAGCCTCTACTCGCTCTAATGTCCTCAGCGCAGTCGTCTACCCATCTCTGCACACTCAGGTCAATCAATCCTTCCAAGCCTCTATCACAATGGTCAACTTCAACGCCCTTACCTCCGCGATCATCCTCTCCTTCGCTGTCTCAGCGATGGCTGGCCCTGTTGCCCGCGAGAGCTTTGTCACGCACCCCATCACCAAAAAGGCGTCCAAGTCGATCACCGCGACTGTGGCCAAGGATCAGGCGCGTCTCGCCAAGTTCAACGGCGCGGCTGCCAGCTCCGGGACCGTCATCAACGAGGTCGACAGCTACATCGCACAAGTCACAGTCGGCTCCCAGACAGCGAGTGCTCTTTTCCACCTTTGTTGGGGCAGATACTGACGGACGTCCGCAGTTCGACTTGATCGTCGACACCGGCTCTTCCAACACCTGGGTTGGTGCCGACACCAAGTTCAGCAAGGGTTCCACTGGTGTCTCTACCGGGAAGTCCGTTTCGGTCTCCTACGGCTCAGGGTCTTTCTCTGGAACCGAGTACACCGACTCTGTCACCTTCGCAGGGCTCACCGTGACCAAGCAGTCCATCGGCGTCGCATCCTCCTCCACTGGATTCGATGGTGTTGATGGAATCTTGGGAGTTGGACCCGTCGACCTTACTGAGGACACCGTTTCGTGAGTAACTTTCTGAACTATTCCCATATCAGCCGCTCATCGGAATGTAGTGGCGCGTCCACCGTCCCTACCTTCTTGGACAACCTCTACTCCCAGGGCTCAATCTCCACCGAGGTCCTTGGTGTTTCATTCGCCCCCGAGAGTGGCTCAGACGACGACGACGCCAATGGTGAGCTCACCCTCGGCGGAACCGACGCCTCCAAGTACACCGGCTCCATCACCTACGCCGCCAAGTCGACCTCCTCCTCGGTTGGCCCGTACTGGGGTGTCTCCGTCTCTGCCATCACCTACGGCAGCACCTCGCTCGGCTCCGGCTCCGGCATCGTCGACACCGGCACCACCCTCATCTACATTCCTTCCAGCGCCTACAGCAAGTTCCTGAGTGCTTCAGGAGGCAAGACCGACTCCTCCACCGGCCTCGCCAAGTTCACGACGAAGCCCACCGGCACCTTCTCGTTCACCATCGGTGGCACCGTTCTCTCGCTGACGCCCGCGCAGTACCTTATCCCCTCCGCTCAGTACGCCAACTTCGGCATCTCCGGCAGCGCGTACTACTCGTGGATCAACGACGGTGGATCGTCGGGCGTCGACTTCATCATCGGCCAGAAGTTCCTCGAGAACTACTACTCGGTCTTCGACACCACGTACGTGCATTCTTCATGACTGCTTTTCATTGCTGACGTGCACCCTCGATACAGTAACAGCCGCATTGGCTTCGCCACCGCTGCTTAAAGTGCTCTGTGCAAGGGCTGGGGCTGTATATCTTTCAATTATCTGTTTATTTGCGTTGTGATACCACCGGAATCGAAATTTGTTGTAACCCTAACCATTCCTTCTCTGCTCCTTTCGATGAACATTCAAGAAAGAGAACATATTCATGCGACAGCCATATCTGACTATAGCCACTGTAACCAGCTTCTCGCAAACCTCAATCACGGCATGGTAGCCAAGCGAGAAGATATCAACACCATTAAGCCATATGCTGAAGAGTCCCGCGATTTTGACAATACGAGCTCCAGGTTGGGCAAATCTCCGACTCCAAGTCGTGAATACCGCATATGCTGGCTGCACCCAAGCGCGGTTAAGTAACTGTATTTCTCTGAGTCGACGTCGCTCGTTCGAGAATCCCGGCTGCTGGAAGCGCGCGGGCTGCGCGCCCACTATACCACAAATGAATCTCCACCTGAGGCCATGTCCCCATAGTGCTCCACGAACAGCATCGGTATGATTTCGGATCGAATCTTCTAGATACATTGTCGCTTGAAGAGTTCAAAAGCTCCCTGCGAGGTTCGACAGCAGCTGCGCTTTACACGAGTTTTGAGCATCGACGAGGGTTAACGCCACTGGTTGTATCTACCGAACGCCTCTCATTTTTTAATTCTCGTAGCATGTGATAACGGATGCCCAAGTTGCTTTCAGGATTTGCCAGGATGTCTGATTTTCAAGGCTGTTATCTGTTATCTTGGGTGAGGCTGTCGGCTTGCAAAAGATGGTGAGTAATATCATTGATATCCGCGAGTCGCCGGTGTACAAGAGCCGTTGTCCAAGACTAGAACCAAGACCGGACATTTTCATCTCAAAGAAGTCATTTGCAGCGAGGTTAGAGCTTGGCGTTGACTATCAATGATAATGATGAGGTCAACATCGCCACAGTATTTGAAGCGCATATCATTCCATGCCAGAATGTATCTCGTCAAAAGGCCAGGCAAACCGGAGTGGGTCAATCTGGAAGAGTATCACAAAAGTTTGTCGAGAACATGAGATGTCTTCGTTCAATGCCAAGAGGCGTTCATGTATGAAAAAGCAGTGTAGTTGGTGGGCGCCAAGTTGTGCAAGGCAGTTTACAAGTGTCTCGTGTGCGAGAGGGAAGCCTTCGAGGCTTGGAAAAATCATACTGAGAGAAAGTGATCCCAAAACGCCATCACTTCCTTAAACTAATGGTAATCGCAGTGAAGTTATTAACCTGAGTGAATGTCGAATATCATTGCGTTTTTTCAAAGGATGAGATGATCATTCTCTCACATTCTTATATCCAGCACGCTACGAGGAAGGGATCTAGTGAGATCGCAGCGCGGCATCTGCATTGATTTTCTTGCTTCACGAGGAGATAAACTGAAGTAGGGTCGTGAGAAGCAGGATGTCGAGGGATCTTTAGGGCAGGTCAAGGGGTCATAGCTGGCCTATACCGAATGCTTCCGTTTGCTCCCGCTTGCTCTGGCCGTTCATGGTCTTCATCCCGCGAAGAACTCATATCAGACTCATCTCTGAGGTCCATCACTCTCGTCCTCTCTTCTCAAGCTGACTCAAATCGTGACAAACAATTCTCTGGCTATCATCGCAAACAACAACCTTTCAGTGGGGCGACGTCCTGTATTTATCAATTGCTCAATTTTAAGCACTGAAACGATGATTGATAGCTGCGTCTGTTGATCTCAACAGGAAATTCTCTTGCGCACTTACTGTCCTAAAATATTCAGTGCTGATCTCTGTCCTCTTAGTCAGCCAGGACCAAACTAAGACTCACTTCGACGTTTGACAGATGGTGAAAGCTATCACTCAAGATATACGAAAATCTTCCTAGAGCCGCTGTCTATTGAATTCTGGTCGTGTTTGGTTGTTTCCGCTAGTATGCTCTCACTCGGTTATGATAGTGGTACGCTCCTGTCTCAACTCTCCGCTGTATCGAAACCATGCCCTTGCTTGTTGAATGAGACCGCAGTATCCTGAACCATGTTTTGTGCGTCCCAAATTCCGCATCTATCATTCAAAGCGTAGTGTTTCAACCGGAGAACCAAACGGCGAATGATAGTGCTTGCAGATGCCAAAATCCAAACGCCAGGCTGAGAGCGTGGCACTGTTGCACATATATGCGCATGAGGCCTGCTGCCAGCAGGTACTGACATCGACGATATTGAAGACATCTTTACGCCCCGTGGTCATACCGGTGAAGGAGAGAGCATGAGCCACTCGCCAGCGTGGAGAAGACGTCAATCACTGCATCAAATTGCGAATGACGTACAAACTAATCAGGTCAGATTTAAGGATCAGATTATTGCGACGAAGCGTACTGTACTCATATCTCATATAGACATTCTGTGCTTCTTTCGTCAGCAGGAAAAACGAACGAAGCATGGCGGTCTCTCTGAGCGCGCCACGGAAGTGGGTAGCCCCATAAATGCCACTGGCTCGGCGCTCGTAAAATGCTAACCGATGGAATATCGTCTAGGTCCACGCTTGCTAGCCGAACTTCAATGACAGTAGCGATGGAATGGTCATGCGCAGTGAACATCTTGGTTGAAAAATTGAAAAGCTCCGCGGATAAAATCCCGCGAAGGTCACGCAGCGGATCCAGAGAGAAGTAACGAGCCGAAGAGATTGAATGTTATCGATGGGACATCACCCCTCAATCTACAGCGATGCGATGGCGCAGAGTGATTGACTTGTATCCCCTACCAATCGGCAAGATGCGAGGATGAAGTGAGCAGGGTCGGATGTAAAGCATTAAGGTTTTGCGGCCGAGTCGTATGGCCACAGAGCCCCGGGGACCAAGTACCTGTTTTGCTGCCGCCTAACTTCTACCTTCTGGCTTCTGAGTTCAGCCTTTTGAGCCCGCACGGTAGGATTAAAGATCAGAGCATGGCACGCAGCAACCTTAAGGTCGGACTAAAGTATATGTGGATGGAATGGTTATCGATGAGCAGCCGATAAACATCTATGAGAAGTCCCGAGAGCATGTCTCCTATAAGCCCCTGACAGAGAGGTGCATTGACACCTATTGACACGCTTGGGAGTTTATAGGAAACTCATTGTGATATTAGAATTCGAAGATGGTCCAGATAGTTAACGTGGGGAGCGTTGTGGCGAAGCTTCTCAGTTGCGACAAGATTGAGCTGGAAATTCAAATATAATCTAGGCCATCGATGCAATAATCTCGATTCATCACTGCTGACGCACAAATAAAGCAAAGAAGCCGATCATTTGACCACCGTCTCTAGGTCATATATTCTCAGCCGGCGCTATCGTAGCAATTATGGAAAACCAGCTGAGGCATTATGACGCATGTTCTTTCACAAGGGCCAGGGGTTGCCACAGGTTGGAAATTTGCCAACGCTTTGGGTACTGAATAAGGACCCAGGGAATCAGGGAGGGCGCGTGGTTTATTTTGACAGTCCCGATTTCCCATGAATAGTAACAAACACATGTACTGGAAGTACCTTTCACCGCCATCGACAGTGATCTAGATCGGTTGAAATTTACGACGCCCGTAGCACATACCTTTCAATTTCTTCTTTGAGGCAGGACCGGATCTAGGAATGTACGAGCTAGATGCACCCAAGATACAAACTCATAGCAAAATGGTTGAGAGTGGGTTGGCTCAGATGCATATAATGAATTGAGAGGTGAGGCAAACAATACCCATGTCCAGATTCCAGAAACGGCCCCGCGTCGATCGCTTTTCGGTAGCGATCGAATGATGCCGCCGACCACCCACAGTTTTTGCACCTCCCCTCACCCGCTGCTCGTTTCGTCCCTGGTAGACGTTCACTCTAGTGCTCTTTCGGAACGTCGGGACCCATCTACTCGCTATGAATAATGAAGAAACAAGATAGCCACTTTGACGATAGGGAAGCCACGGGATGGCCGCAAGTCTCCTTCTGTGTCTACCTAGCCCGACGATTGTACTTGATATGGCTACTGTTCGAATAGCCACGATTCACAAAGAATGTGTGCTCGAATCGGAGATGAGGCACGTACCCAGGCTATGATCAAATTCTCCAGGCTCGATGCAGACTCCACCTGTGTTTGATCGGAAATTGACGAGGTCACACGCGCTGCTTTGCGACTGAAGTTGCCTATACTGTAATGTCTTAGGAGTAGCAGGGGCTCTCATGATGTGTACCATCATCGCTGCTCAGGCACCTGGCACTATTCATTACCCGTTCGGACATTGCCTTTGCGGCTTTCCGTTGCTTTCCCCTTCAAATCTAGAACGTGTTAATTAAAGCATGAACCCTTACGCCAATCATGCTCCTCTAAGGCATCAAGCACGTTTATTTCTGATTTCTACTTGCGGCGCTCGAGGCACAGTCTGCCTTTCCTCAGGATCTCTGGGATCATTTTGACCCTGAATCATGATTGGTCCGCCAGGCTCAACGGCTCCATGTTGGGATGGTCGCAATTCTCCATTACAATCCAGGTTGCCTCTACTTCCGTGGGATGATGGGGCCAAACCATGACTTTTCTGGTCGTGCCTCTGCACCTTTCTCATATACGTACGTGTTATCTCGAGATTCTGATGCGGAGTATGCACAAACTAAACTCCGAGTCACAGACTGAATTGAATACCTGACTTAATCTAGGTGAAAAATGATCCATTGATTCAGAAATCACGGAATATTTGCCATCCTGTCATGGTACCATCTTTCTTCTCTTGATCGCTCTTCGACTCCTTTGGATTTTTTTTGGTTTGGGCTTAACAGGTGACAATAGCAGGCAATGTCCGTCGATTAACAGCCTTCGATATCGATGCTCGGGAAGTCGGAGATGAACAGGGGTTGCGAGCCGACCAAGAAGAGGAGATTCATTGTATTTCGTCGTCCCAGCAATTCGGCTGCCGTTTGGCTCCGATACAGTAGGTACGATGCCGGCGTCAAGCGGTGAGTTCGCCACACTCCATCGATTCATTGAGCTAAACTCTCGATATCAGTCGCCGTCGGCACCCACCCACTACACACGATCTCATCTGCCCTGCACCCTGCCCATTCAGCGGGCCGCCACCGCCTCTGACATTTGACAGCTCCGCACCGGCTGTACAGCAAAGCATATCAAAGCTTTAGCTCTAAAGGGGTGTGTAGATCACAGTGCCGCAAACGCATTCACCCATGCGATGCCCGCAAACAAACGAGCTCTAACGCCAAACTGGCCGCATCATGGATCAGCACCCGCCCTGTTCCTGGGTCGACGTCGGCGAGGATCTGTCCCATTTGGGCACGGTTCTGCGGCTAGCTACCACCGGCGCCGTCTATTGGACGCCACCGCGGGCCTGCGCCTGCGCTCCGAGCGATATGAAAATGCTCTCCGTGCCGTTGGCTGGCAACTCCATTATCAGGACACAGCGGCCTGGTGACATGCGATTGCATTACAACACCAGGGATTCACAGCGCGCACACCTCCACAGACGATCTCGATCGCCCCTTTCCCCTCCTTTCCACTCTCCGCGCACATATCATGAGGCGCAGGTGCTGGCAAACCCTGGCGGCGCCCCGATCCGCTGCTAAACGGATAGCGAGTTACTCCATCTAATCGCAGCGCGTGCCGCTGGCTGCCAAATGCGCGGGCGATCTCACATTCGCGGAGCGGAGTGCAATATCGCGAATCCAGATCGCCGCCACCACCAGCACTCGGCACGCCGGGAACGAGCGAGCGTGCCTCTCTGCTATACATTTCGTATGTTCTTCGCCTCCCACTCGCGTGCCTCGCCCTGAGCCCGTTGGTGACACAGATGCGCTCCACCTCCTGGCTACGGGCTGAACCCTCGCCTCCTAAGCGAATTGTCGACGCCAACTGGTTTCACTGGCCGTCCACACTCTCCCACCGCTCCAGAACCCAGATCAACCAAGCGAGCCTGCCCGGATTCCGGTGCGCCCAGCCTCGTGAACGTGAGTCACGCCTAAGCCTGACTCACGATCGCGTAACCGCTGAAACCGGCCCCCTGGCCAACGCGTCCCATGTCAGATAGCGTTGCGGCCGCTTCGGGTGATGACAATGATTTGCGCGGGCGACAGCGACAGCGACAATGAAATTTGAAAATGAAATGCAGGGCGTTGCCGTGCAATGAAACGGTTTCGGGGTGCCACCACGCGCTGCGCTCCGCGAATCATCATAACAAGGGCTGCGCTGTTCCTCGCGTTCCGGTGACAAATGTAAGCGTATTTGTACAAAGAGTACTGTAGCTTGGCGCTAGCTCAGTGATGCAGATCCAATAAGCTCGCAATGCACGAGTTGTGCTATTTGTTGTTCAAGAAGATTAGACTCGACGTCAGCGGGGACTGCTAAATTCTGATACTTGACTACATGTGGCATTATTAACCTGCCAGAACACCGAACCTGCTGCTCGCAGTGCACGAGTCCTGCTATTAGATCTGCGAGAGGATTAGACTCGACGCTGACTGCTGCTAAATGTCGAGTCACTCACCTAATATGCCGACTACGGGCGTGACATTATTAGCCTGCCACTCGAGGATCAGAACACCGAAGGAGCAACTCGTACTACGGGAAAGTACAATCGCCTGTTAGGCGCGCGGGAATCGGGCGTGGCCATTCAGGTTCATGTGCACTAGCTCGTAATATATCATTAATATTCATTGAGTACTTACTCAATGGATTGACGAACCACTGCGAGTATGTATCGATATGACGGAGAGCAGCCAGCAAGATGCACGATGAATCTATAAACTGTTGATTGATGATTGGTCTGGCCAAACGCCAGGTGCACATTCGCATACCAGCGATCTGTAGAGGTGGCCAGCCGCAGGATAGGCGCGGAAGACCAATTAATATTGCGATCCGCATCGAATCCCGTCCAGACCAACGCGATAAGGCGCCGCACGCAGCGCGCTATCAGACCAGGCGTTCTGATCGTGTTGGCGCGGAGTGGCAGCTGTGGGTGCATGTTGACCCTGCCGAGGCACTTGTCCTCGAAGTGGCTAGCGCGCGAAATGGGCGATCCGCGCGGGGGTAAATATCGTGGTTCACTGTGCGGGTGGCAACTTGCGTCGATCCTGGGCTGGTGATATGCCAGGATATGCGTCGGGCATTGGCGGGGTTGCATCGCCGGGTGGTGTAGCGAGCAATGAGCCGTGGTGTGAGCGTGCGGCGTGTGGCGTGCTGTGGCAACTTACAAAGTGCCACAGGCTGAGCTGGGCAGGATAATACTGCGATAGCCGGCGCGTCTGCGCGCAATTTATCCTGCCCGGACCGATCCTGGCTCACTTAGGTTAAGTAATATGCTTCGGGCAATGGGATGAGGCCGCCAGAGCAGCGATGGGCATTAACCATGGTGTGTAGGCGTGCGGCGTGTGGCGTGCGGTGGTAACTTACAAAGTCTCGCAGGCCACTTACAACTGCGATAGCCAGCGCGCCTGCGCGCATTTGTCCTGCGCGGTCCAATCCTGGCTCACATAAGTGTAGCGATAGCTATTAGGCATGGTGTGCAGGCGTGCGGCGTGTGGCGTGCGGTGGTAACCTACAAAGTGTCAGAGGCGACTTACAACTGCGATAGCCGCGATTTGTCCCCTGCCGGCTGATCCTGGCCACGGCGATCCCGGGCACGTCCCGAAGTTCGCAAGCCAGTGCGAGTCGGGCGAGCGAGCGCGAGCTGCGCACCCGTTTCTAGGGCTAGCGCCAGTAGCGCAGATGCCCCTTGCATGCCTGCCCCGCAGTCAGGCGCCAACGCGCCCTGTTGCCTCAGTTGCGACCACTCCCACCCCTCCGGCCCTGGTCCTGGTCCTGGTCCTGGCCCCTGCGCTGAACAGTTGCCCACAACATCTGCCACAACCAAACCACAATCGCACCCACGCCCGCCCACCACCGTCCCACAGCCCCCCAGCGCAGATCTATACGCGGATCCGCGGGCGACCCACACCGCAGCGACCGCGGATCGATCATCGGGGACCCCGGCCGCGAGCGCGATCCCGATCGCGGGAGCCAAAGTGGCCCGATTGGGCGGGGTCTGGCCCTGAGATCTACTGTGTGATCTGCGCAGGCGCGTGTTTTTCGGTTTTTCGGGGCGGCGCTGGGGTGGCGCGGGACGGTGTCGCTGCCCAGGGCAAAGCGTTGTGTCCCGATCGGGGAGGGTGGGAGGGTGGTGGCGACGCACACACTGAGGCGCTGCTGCGTTGTTGTTCTGCCCACTGGCACAATTGCGCGCCGCAAAGCAGCCTAGCAGCGGAGCCACACTGAGCCACGCCAGGATCAGCGCACACAATAGGACGCGATCTGCAAGCGCATCTAATCAGGCAGGGCCCATGCTCATCAGGATCGCCCGCAGCGGTGGGTAGCATTTAAGGAATAGGGTTGCCGGGTGCACTAGGCAGCTGCTGACAGCGGCTCCCGGTTTCTAAATGCGCGGGCCCAGTGATTGCAGAGGCTAATGAATCCAGCGCGGCCCAAACAACTCTGAGCTTGAGCTTGCAGCATTAATGCGAGAGCGTCCGGCTGCGTTCTCCATGCCAATCGCCGCATCCTGGCCTTGGCTGCTTTGTTCTCGTCTTGCCAGAATGGAACGCGTGTGAGCGGTCCCGATATGGGCTGTGAGCCGGGGGTTGCCTGTAAATCATTACGCAAGCGGCTACTGGCGCCGTGCCGGTGGGTGTACCCATCAGGGCACATAATTAAACGCTTTCCCTGATCGCTATCGGGCCCGACTCGGGAGGATCTCTGCACACGCACGGCAGGATCGCGGTGTTTCTGCGAGAGGGGGGGAACAGGGTACGTGCACGGCGAGGAAGAGAGCAGCGGATCGCTGGCAACGGCGGGCGGGTGCGGGATCTGCAGCGGGTTCTCCATATAGCGCTGCGGCCCTGCGCGCGGCTCCGAGGTTGCTAGCGTCGATGCGACGGATGATTCGCGGTTTGCACGGGCATTTGCGCGCGGGCGGGCTTCTGTGCGATCTTCCGGAACGGGCAAGATGCGCGGTGGGCTTCTGCCTGCTTGGATCCATTACACGCACATGTCACGGAGGCAGCCACCATTACAGGGATGTCGACACCCATGTCACCGCACGCGATGCGCATAGAGACTGGCCCCGCAGAAGCGAGTCGGCCGCGATCGAGCCCACGCAGATCGCAGATCGCGCCCGATGCGGACACAGCGCCAATCCGGGCGATTTGGAATTGGCTCAGGGGGTGGAAGCGGTCCCGGAAGCGCGATTCCTTCAAGTACCCGCGCCCTGATCACAGTTTACCCCCCACGCCCCACCCGCTGCCACCATGGTCTCTGCCATCTCCCTCCCCAGCATCCACGAGGGCTTCCCCAGTACGTGCCCCCGCCCCGCTCCCTACGCCGCCGCTGACCCCGCGCAGATATCGATTTCGGCGAGCCCGCCGCCCCGCGCTTCCAGCCCCCGCCACTCGACCTCGTCGTGCGTACCGTTCTTGATCATGCTCCGCGTCAGCTGACCCCCGCGCAGACCCGCCGTGCGCCGAGCAGAGCCAAGACGAGCCCGTACCCCGCCGCCCGCCCCGCGCCGTCGCCGTACACCTCGTCGTCTGCCGAGCGCGTGATCACGCTCACGCCCGTCTACGTCACCTCGCCCCCCAAGCAGCGTCCGCGCAGCCCCGTGCATTACGCAGCGCCCCCAGCTCACTCGCAGCCGGCCAAGCCACATTATCAGCCGCAACAGCGCGAGTATCACCCACAGCCCCCGCCCCAGCACGACTACCCGCCGCACGCGTCCTCCTCGCGCACGCTCTCCTCCGCGTCCTCGTCCTCGTCGACCGCCTCCGCGCGCTCGTCCCCGCCGACCTCGCCCCCTACGCACACGCACTCGTTCGACGTCCTCCGCGCGGACCCCTCCGGCCGCCTCGAGCACATCGGCTCCTCCCGCATCGCCCCCGCCGCCGCGCCCACCCCGCAGCCCGCCCCGCAGAAGCGCGGCGTCGCAAACGGGAGCGTCCCCGCCTTCCGCGTCTCCCTCGGCGCGCCCGCCCACACCCCAGCCCCCGCCCCCGCCCCGCGGCGCACCACGACCTTCCCCGCGCACCCGCCGCCCACGCACGCGGGGCTCGCCAAGTTCGCGCGCGACCCGCCGAGCAGCGGCGCGGGCGGGGGGCGCGACGCGCGCGGGAAGAAGCACCAGTGCCCGCAGTGCCCGAAGCGCTTCAACCGCCCGTCCTCGCTGCGCATCCACGTGAACACGCACACCGGCGCGCGCCCGTTCGCGTGCCCGCACCCGCGCTGCGGGCGCGAGTTCAACGTGAACAGCAACATGCGCCGGCATTTTCGGAACCATGCGCTGCCGGGGGGCGCGGGGGTGTATCCGCCCAGGCAGAGCTCGGGGCGGAGGCCGGAGGGGTATGTGCGCGCGCATCCCGCGGGGAGCGAGGGCACGGGGAGCGGGGACGTGAGCGATGCGGAGATGCTCGAGGGCGACTATGAGGGCGAGGACGCGAGCGAGGGGGAGGAGAGCGACGGGACGGTCGCGAGCCTCGATGTGTACGCGCCGCCGGCGTATTATCACCAGGAGATGCACCGCGGGTATGTGCACGCGCAGTCGCCGTCGCTGAGCCCGAGCCCGAGCCCGCCGCCGTACGGCTATGCGCACGCGCATGCGCGGTATCCCAGCAGCGCAGACCGCTACGACACCGTGCCGCGCGCGGTGAGCACCGTCCTCCGCCCCGCCTTCCGCTGATCCTTTCCACTATCATCATCATTATCATCTCTTCTCTATTTCTTTCTGCATCCTACTGCATCCTCTACTTGCATATATGTTTATGACTATGTCCCGCACTCTGTTCTGCTCACATTATCAATGCACCACCACTCTTGTTTGCTGTTCTGTTTGTTCACATTATTGGCGGGCTTGCCCTACTGTATCGATAGGCGTTCATGTACATACTCTCGGGATACCCTGAAAATCGGATTCGTGGATTGTACATCTGCGTGTGTGATTGCGTGGACTTGCTCTGCGGCTGAGTCGTCGTATCTAGGGACTTGTCTTTTCTGCTAAGTGCGCAATCGCTTGCTCTGCCGGTTGCTGCTTCGCGCCCGAAACGAACTTGCAGCACTTCCATCGGCAGAAAACCATCGGCGGCGCATTATTGCATTGCATGGGTGTGGACTTGGTGTGGACTTGCTCTGCGGTTGAGTTTTTGCATCCTTGCTACTCCGTGCCAAATGCTCAGTCTCATTGCCCCATCGCGCTCGAACTAAACTTGCTTCATTCTATCGGCAGACTGCCGTCGAAAACCATCGGCGTGCATTGCATTGCAGGCTGCTGGTGCATCCCGCGCGAACTGAGCTCTCACAGCGAGCATGCCCTTTACACGCTAAATGAACCTGGTACCTGTACGAGCGCCACATGCACACCAAGGACTTCTTTCTCTGACTCGCTTCTACTCAGAGAGTCCAGCAACTCGTCATCTCTGCGCCGGCACTGATTTCATTCCGATAAACGAGATTCTCGAAAACGCACGGCTTCGATTAATATTCTCAAGGGGGCAAGACGCGTGCGCGCGCCATGCCATCGTCGCGGCCACGGTAGCGACTGCCAGATCAGGAAGCCCATATCAGTATGCACTGTTCTGCGCGGGGGCTGAAGGATAAGTTAATGAGCTGTCTGTGACGCAGACCACTCTGTTCATTTCGCGTCATACTTCGGGTGGCTGAATGGTAATCTTATTTCCTAGGATCGGGGCCTGCAGGGGAGCGTCATTTGATTGTGACTCGCTCGTTGGGAGTATGCTCGCATGGCGATACTCTCGATATTACGGGCGGGGGCAGCTAATTTCCCCGTACATCCTTCGTGTGGCTGAACGCAATCGTGCCGATAGCGAGCGATCTGCGCTGCCGGCCAGATATGCGCAGATGCAATAACGCCAGATAATGCTCGCCCGGAATATGCACGCTGATGCTTTCATCTCCGTCGGTGCCACTGCTCGCAGCCCCCTGGGTAGGGGGCAGTGGCGTTAGCCTCGCAAAGCACTCGCCAGTTCTGCCGACGTTTGGATCGCGGCGAGTTTACTGCTGGCTGAACCACGCCCGCTGCGCATTCGCCCCGCGCGCGAACGTGCCACGGCTCGCAGCGCGCGCAGGATCCAGGCCAGCGATTCGGGGCAATCACGATGGGCGCGTGTGGCGGGGCGAATTCGAAGAGGCATCTTATCTGCTGATTTCATCTGCGGATCCGGCGATCGCGAGCTCACGCCTCGTTGCGCAATGCGCGCGCTGCGTCATATATGTATCGTGGGCGTGCTGCGTGCTGCCCTCGCTGCGAGGCCAGACCGGCGACATCCCCCATGGCCAATCGCCACCATCGCCCCGGTGTATCAAGCACCCTCTTCCTGTCAATCCACCACGGCGCCTGTGCAGGGCGCTATAGTGGAGGCTATCTGCAAAGGCTAATTCCAGACGGTTAATCTCCCCCCCAAATCCGAACGCGCAGGGGGCAGGCGTGGCCCAAGATGGCGCGAACCCCGGCCGATCTCGCGGGGGCAGACTTACCTTAATACCATAGAGGTTAATCAGCCTCGTTACGTGCACACACGCCCCGTATACGCCCCGTGGCGACCACTTGTCCCGGCGCATCGCATCTTTGCGGGCGCATCGCGTCAATGCAGGGTTATAATTGAAATGCCCCGTATCGCGGCCGGCTGCGTGCGGTGGGATCTGCCCTGGCCGCAGGCCATAGATTGGGCAGTATTTGGGTTGGGCCGCGCCACGGGCCCCCCTCGTCCATAGATCTCGGGCGTGCTGATCGTCTGCGCGCCCGGTTCGGGCACACGCTGTGCTCCCCGATGCGTTATCAGGTGGGCGTGCCCGCGTGACAGCGGCTACGCAGGGTCCAGCCAGCTGAGATCAGTCCGAGGCCTGTATATGTGCTAGCGATATCGAAATTCGGCTCCATCCAGAGGGATATGTGCGATGCGTCGGCTTGGAGGAACGGCAAAGGAACGGTTTCACGATGGCGGGCCAGGACAGCACTGCGTCCGTGACGTGCGTATTGCGTCTGATGTGGCGCGCCGTGACTCAAGGTTTACAGGCGCACAGCACGGGATTCGCGATGATTGTATTCGACTCTGGTTAGACCGCAGCCAGAACAAGGACGGCCGAATATACTGTACGCTTTTGTCAACGGGGGAGTATGTATGTACCGCGACAAGCTGTCAGCGGCGAGCCGACGGGTCAATGCAGTCTTGTTTTCTTGTAGAGCATCGCAAGACAAATGGAAAAGGCTTACGGTAAGTACGTGTTATCTGTCCCACACATCAGAACAGTTGCATTGGATTTATCGTTGTGTGCAGATCAACGGATCCGAGGTGCCCGACCATCGTGCGCTGCCCCCCATGATGCACCTTATTTTCATATGTCAGCAATTCGCAGATCATGACATACAAGGTTCCCTCTCTGTGCCTCAGCGGCCCCCTTCCGTTTGCCTACCTACAACGAGCATCAGTTTCACAATATTACGACAAATCTTGAAGCGTCGCGCAGCGACATAGGGCTATCATGCGAAAATAGCGGATTCCTGGAGGCCTGAGACTGAACGGTTTCTTCAGTGCACTTCAAAAAGGGCTCTTGTGAGTCGAATGATCAAAAAATGGCTCATAACGTACCATGGCGGAAGATATAGAATGTCGTCACTTTGGAAATCCTGTCATTTGTATGTTCAAGGTGTGGCAGGCACACCTTCCTTTCGTCCATGCATCTCCTCAGTTTCTTGAATGACACGGTGTATATCTAAACATCCATGCTTGGTTGAAGCGCAGTCTCGATGTCAGTAGGGTTGATTGGCTTTGTCTCTCGGTTGAATGGGATTGCCCCCTGCGAAGTATTTGCGGACTCTAGCAATTTATGCCTTGATATCCTGTCGATTCACGTCAGTACTAAAAGCAAGGCATTACAGATTAATAGAGGCGCATGCATTTGACTTCCCTACTTTTACCACAGATCCTTCGACTCTTGCTCTATAGAGAATATAGCTCCGAGAGAGGGACTAAGGCTTCATTGCAAAAACAACTTTCCGTTTCAGGCCAGACGAGGCTATATAGCAGTATTAGCTCAGCACAAAACTGTTGTATGCAAGACCCACTGACTCCTGACGAGAATGCATGCCGCCGAAGATTTGTGACCTTCTATAAATTTGCAGCCAACCATTCTAGCTACGACACCTCCGTCGAACTCGCCCCCTGCGTATATATTCAAATCAGCTGTAAGACGGCATCGCGCAGAATTCAATCACAGTTCAACAGATTGCTCTGCGGCTCCTGAGGAAGCCGGTGGTAAACATCTTATCCATGAGCAGTCGCGCGACTGAGATGCTTCGCTGGGGCATATGCGTGTACGCCTGAAATGCGAATTCGGCTAATTTGGGAATCCGGTAGAGGGAGAGTATAGTCCGCGGAGATCTGTAGAAGAGCAGAGCGCTGATTAATTCATCAATGTGAAAGCAATATCATTCGTAAGACGAACCTCGAAGGTTGAACATGTAGCAGAAGCACATCAAGTGTCAACAACATAATTGGCCACAATTTGACTGATGCTTGGGTGCGATAGGGAGAGCATAGATGACTCTGCCACGTAAGCTGGGGTCTGAAGTATGCCTTTCAGCATCTCAACTCCTTCAGTAATCGAGTTCAGGATGAATTCGATATAGATATGCGCAATGAAATGAAATCGCTGTTGAAATGGTCAAGATCAAAACCAGGTTCATTCATATCAGCCGCCGTTCCGCCTGAAGTTGTTCATTTGCAGTATTAAAGTACTATAGAAGCATGCGCTGATGAGAAAACCGCTAGGAAAGTGGATAATTCAGAGCATACGTACCACGGTTGATCACTCATGCTTGATTTCTGCTCATCGTCCCAAACGATTTTGTCGCAACTTTGCGTCGCTGAGCGCCTAGATGATGAGTCGTGGGTTTGTGTCAGAAGAATTCAACCGGAGATTTCCGCACGCTTCTCCGAGGAATATGCGCAGTAGCACCCTTGATTACGGGCAAGGCTCCAATTGGAGATGGCGCGAGGAACGCGCGGCTTCAGGCATGGCGAGCCGAACAGGCGGGGACCATTTAGCAGCAGCCATTCAGCAGCAGCCGTCAGATTGTGGTTGCTGCATGCCTACGCCAGTTGACCGACAATGTCCTCTCTAATGCCTTTGTGAGGGCATCGAAAGAGTAGAGGTGGGTCCCAATCTAGAGTGGCGTAGCATAGAGCTTGCTGATCTTTGATCTGCTTCGCCATGGTCAAGAACGCTTTCTTGATGTTGATAGCGTCCAGGAACGAGTGATTAATTGATCTGCAATGTCCTGTACCGCCCCCATAAGCGCCGCGAGCCGATCCCCTTAATGAGTGCTGGACAGACCTTCGCTTCACGACATTATTGCTCGCTAGATCAGAATTGTTGCCAACAAGCAGTTTGATAGATACCGTCGGATGCACATCGGTCGATATCTTGCAGTCATTGCTTAACTTTTGTATCTGGGTCGAATGTGAGCAAGATTGTGCGGTTGCGAGGCCAAATGCACATACCGTTATCGGTGACGTCGTAAACGATGAAATTATATGCGTCACAGTGGTGCGAGGCGCTGACAATACCAAATCTCTCGTGGCCTGAGTGTCAGTTTGTTAGCTTGTGACCCGATGTAAGAGTAATCTGGTAAATGGGTTAATTCAAAGTGAGCTGATCGTTGATGCCAACCAAAACAAGACCGAATGTGACACTGCTTCGCAGTAATCGACCGGGGGTCTGAGTCGAGTTGTGTGTGGTCCAGTGCTACTACCGGTTGTATCTCGGCAGCTGCAGTTGCAGCAGCATACCGCAATGAGTATCGTTGACGAGAGGATGTCAAAAGTACAGTTGGCAAAAATTATCCTCTAGTTCGCAAGCATGGCCACTCGAGCAGCCTCTAAGTGTGAAGTGAGCCCGACAGCAAATCATTCCCATCGTCAGATTTGAAGGTAAATACTTTACAGTCTGGGATGCAGATCTGACGGTATGATCTGCGCAGTGCGGCTATCACGGTGTAAGCTAGGTGTAAGCTCGGTAGGTCGGAATCTGTGCTCGACATCAACCATAGAAGGATCCGAGGAGTTAAGAAAGACAGCGCCATCCGTCCACGAAAGCTGCTGAAGATGAGCCCTAGTAGCCATGAACGTCCAGACTGGAAAACGTTGGGAAAACTCACGAGGGCAAATGGTGCCACGTGCGCACGTGGCATGGCCCATTTTCCGATCATCCAGTTCTTGATTCTGTCCAAATCAATAGTCGTTCTACACGCGTCTACGGCCAATTCGCAGGCACAACAGCTCATAAAAGCAAATCCGGACATACATCTCTATCCAGTTTGCATGACATTCGCGTCACAGCTAAGTATTACTTGAATATCGAGCACGCAGTACGATTCGACACCTTGCTCCACATTTGTTCAAGTCTGGCCTTCTGCTGCCCAAATTTCCGTCGAGGATATACTCGATTTGACTGGTTTTTTGGTTATTGAGCCGAGTGCTGGCACCGGTGAACAAACTACAACAATGTGTCGTCATATTCGTATTCTTTCCCCCACTGGTGTCTGGCGCTGACACAATTTGAGGCACTTCTGAATGATAATGCAAGGTGACTTAGAGTCACGTAGAGTGCTTTACGGATCGTCTGAATATCGTGCCTTCTCCTGGTCGTCTCGCTGTAGAACTCAATCGGAATGCTTCCCAAGGACGGATGGATACGGTCTTCATTTTGCAGCCAACATGCTCGGCAGCTACATTTTTCACTTACTAGGCTTCCTCATGCTCACTTTATCACATCATATCCAGGTCATTTCTACTTACCGAGCTGCTCGAGCCTCCTCTCATTGCAGCCGCCAACGCCTCTCGTGGACGGAAAGACTCGCGTGATTAACACCTGCATTTATCGCTACGACCTGCGAAAATGAAGGAAGAACCGACAGAGCTATGCAATTGGAGCTAAATGACAAGGAAATGGTACTAGTCGTGCAAATACAATCTACTAACAATTTAACATAAGCGAAACGCCGTCTTTACTGCTGAGCTCGCACGAAGACACGGTGATCAAGGCATATTTTCTGTCGCTCTCAATCAAGATGCCGAATACCATGTACCTGCATGTGTGCCAGGTTCAGCTGACCCGTCTATCATGCAACACCAAGAATGCAAACCGCGGAACAATATCCAGCCTTTTTGTCTTCTATCGACACGCGTCGCACGTTTATGACAGAACATCTTGTTTGCACCCTGGGCCGATGGGAGGATCGACACACATGTGGGCAGGAGCCTCTGTGGAGAGTGCTGAAAATAATGGGCAGGTGCGAATCCCTTCTCTGCTGCCATGGAATTTAACCTGATCCACACATCTGACCAGTTTCTGTTCCCTTGGGCGTGTGTGAATACCATCAGGGATGGGTGGGCAATGGGCCGCTAGGGGGAAAAGCGTAATAGAGATGGAGTAGCAAGTCGGAAGCGTTTGATATCTCACATCTTTCGGAGAAGGGCGGTCTTTTGGTTACTTTATAGCAAGCTATAATAGCACCCCTCGTGGCTGGGTCGCGATGAATATTGTACTCGTTTCCCTTACGTTTTCCTTCTTTACTACACTTGTGAAATTCATTGATAAAGACTAGCGTGAAGAGGTGAAAAGGAGAGACACTGGGTATACAGCGAGTAACAGCTATCGTAACAACCACACATCTACCAGAAAATTGCAAGGGGCGTCTACACAGGATACAAGGCTTGCCAACAAACTTCCTCCACACAGATGGACGGCTGCGAGTCATACTGTGGCTTCTGCCAATCTGCCTATCGCTCCATCTTCTCCCTGAAACCATAGCAGTGTAATCTGCGAGGAAGTCTGGCTTGGAGGGGGTAGGCAATTCACACAGCACGCACTGTCACTTGGCTAGTTACGCGCTGCGCAATCGGCGTATGAAAGAGTTGAGGTGGGTAGCGGTCGATTTTGTGAGGCATGTTTGAAGCGGTGTCGAGGAAGCTGGCGAAATTTCGCTCTATTCCGCGTAAACATTGTATATCTCGATATGCTACCTCTTTCTCTCTCGGCCGACTACGAAACGACTGAGCAGAACACTCTCGATGATTACTATACCCAATACATACAATTGAGGGATGTCAGACGGTTCGAGATAGAGAGAGGTTAGAAAACTGTCACCGCAACGTTCGCTGCACCGAATATATTTGTCAGTCCCCATAGCTAGAGTCGAGCACTCACCAGTCCAACTTCCGCTTGGGGTAACAATCCTTTTGTTGGCATACCTACATCGCGGGCAGTTGTGCGTTTTGTAATCCCCCCTCTCTTTTCGCTGTTCGACCCCGACGACAATGATGGAAATCTCAACCTTTATGCCCGCCTGAAGCACAGCCGCAATGTCTGCAAGATTGATAACTTTTTCATCCTTCGAGCGTAAGATTCTGTAATCGCAGTCCTTGCGGAATCCACGACATGAGAATCCTACCAATACGAGTGAGTATTCCATGGCACGTCTGAAGCATTTTATGATTCTTACCGGGTAAAAATTGCAAAATACCGGGGGTACTGGCATGTTACTCCCTAAATGATTGACCACTATAACCACGTCGAATTGTATGTGTTGAAGCGATTGAGATTCTTGTTTCAGAAGAGAATAGGATTTGAAAGAACGGCTAGATTTTCTTTGCTACAACTGCGCTCTAATTCGAGCCATGCAGCGCTGTATAGCAAAATTAGCTCGACCTGAGGGAATCTGACGAGGTACGCTCTCACCGGCCGAACCCAAGAATGCATGCCGCAAATGATTTATGACGTTGTTTCAGTCTGTAGTCGATCACACCCGATACACCATCTTCCCTGAACCCGGCATACATATCCTCGAATGAGCTGTAGCACAGCACCGGACAGGCTGTATCGCCCACTAGACAGATGGCTTAGCAAATCCTGTAGAAGTTGATGGCAAACGACTGAGACTCTCCGCCAATGGTGTATTTGGATATGCCTGGGTGGCAAGTTCCGTTAAGTTAAGAATTCGCAGGAGGGATGATAGCGTTGCCGGCAGATCTCGAGAGGAGCAGAGCGCAGGATGGTCCATCATTGTATATATTATGTCAATCATGAGGCAAGCCTCGATAATCGAACGGGTAGCAGGGGCATAACAGGTGTCAACGACCGCATTTGCAGCTACGTCTTGGCCGATGTTTAGCTGTAATAGGGCGCACATAGACAGCTACGCCGTGTTGACCCGCGGTATGGAATGTGCTTGACGAACATGGTTGAGTATGTCTACCCTTTCAGTAGCAGATGGAAGGATGAGATTGATGTTGATTTGCGCTTGTGCAATAATCGCAATGAACTTGATTGGTAACGATGTAATCGCCATTCACGTTGGCAACTGTTCCACATGAAGTACCGGTATTGAAATGCTGTGCGCAGAGATAAGAAAGACCACCGCGAAAGTGAATGATAGTTGACAGACCGTTGTTCAGTCCCTCTAGGCCGCGTTAGACGACCCCGTCGCGCTGCGTGTTACGTGCGTGTACGGCGTGGACGAGTTGCAGAAAGTCAGTAAGTGGGGTCCTGTAGGCCTATGTCAAGGATTGCAGGTCGGGAATTCGAAGGCGAGGAAAATTGGGCCCCATTTTGTGCCAGCGGAAGTTTCATGAAGAGCGAGGGAAGGGTTAGGCCAACGATGTCCGCTCGAAAAGGCGGTTCTGACACCGCTTCACAGCAATCGCCTGAATCCAGGTCGGTGCAGTCCAATGCAACTGTGCAGGAATGTGACAAGTAAAGGTGAGATTTGAAGAGAGACATGCGTGCGATCATGACAAGATTCAGCAAACATCGATCGGGAATGGAATGGCGGGCTTATGATCCTCTAGAGTCACGAAAGCCAGCTGCATGTTCTACATAGTGGAATCGTAGCAGGCTTGAGGTCGTCGACTTGCTGGGGAGCCGACGTTTCGTTGTCGGCTGAGAGCATCAAGGTGCGAAGGGGCTCTTCGGAAACTGTGCCCGGCGCCCACAACGGTCTCTCAAAGTCATCCCACAAGGAGAGCAGACGATCGTTCTTTGGTGGTTGTGACACGAACACATCTCCAAGCTGAGCATACAGAAGAAAATCCGTGATTATTGATATCAGTACCAGGACATCAGAAAGCAAGGGCAGCATATAGACTGTAGACGTGTAGACAATATAGCAGGCAGCGGGTATAGGACATGCAGCATGAAGCGGTAGAATACATACGCAGACGGAAGCAGAAAACAGAATGGCTGTAAAGTATAGTGCGAGAGAATAGATAAGATAAGCGTGCCGGGGGCGTGAAAGCGATACATGGGTGGCGCGGAGAGCAGGAGGGGGGAGGTATCGTCGGGCCCAAGGGCAGGTATCGTATATGTACAGAGGCGCCGCTGCCTGGCGGTCCTCGTTTCTTTATGCGGTCAGGAAGAGATACACTCGATTCCGTCGCTTTGCTGCGTCTTGAGCAGGGGGGAGAGCGCCTACGCAGCATCATCCCCGTCCTCCGTCCCGCGCCCCGCGCTGCTGTTCGCCTCGGCCGCGTCGACCGCCTCGAGCAGCTCGAGGTCCGCGTCGTCGACCGCCTCGTCCTCGCCCGCGTCCGCGTCCTCGCCGTCGACGACCTCGCCCTCCGCGTCGTCGCCGCCCGCCTCCGCGTCGACCTCGATCTCGTCCGCGTCCGCGTCCTCCACGTCCGGCTCCGCGTCGCCGTCCGCGTCCGCGTCGTCGACGTCCATCCCCGGCGTGCCCGGCTTGTGCGCGAGCGGCGAGCGGCGCGGCGCTGCATGGCCGTGCCCATGCCCGTTCCCGTGTCCATGCGCGTGTCCATTGTTGTGCCCGTGCCCGTGCGCGGATCCGGGGCGCCGCGGCTTCGCGTCCTCATCCAGCGTCGCGATCGCCGGCATCTCGCCGCGCTCGCGTTCCCGCTCGCGCTGGTCCCTATCCCGCTCGTAGCGCTCGCGGTCGTACGCGCTCGGCGCGGGGGAGAGCAGCTGCGTGCCGCCGGGGCCGTACGCGCGCGCGGGGAGCGTGTCCGTGCGCCGCAGCGCGGCCTGCTGCGCGTGCGCGAGCGACTGCTGCGACTCGAGCGTGCCCCGCCGCTCCACGCGCTTCATCTTCTTCCTGCACCTATTCCCCAACGCGCGTCAGCACTCCCCTCTCCATTCCATTTGAAACACGAAGACTCACCGATCGCAGACGGTCCCCGGCCCCTCGGGCCCCGGGCCCCACTTCTCGACGCACTTCCCGTCCTTATACCGCCCCGGCAGCCCGCACTGCCTGCAAATCCGCTGCCCCTGCGCGTTCTGCGGCGGGAACCCCCCGCCCCCCTGCACCCCCGCTGCCTGCGGGGCCGAGGGGGCGGGCGGGAGGCTCGTCTTCTTCGTCGGCGCGCCCGTCACCGGCGGCGCGAAGATGTGCGTCTGGTACGTCGCGACGAGCCCGGGCTGGGAGAGCGGCGCCGCGTGCGCGGGGGGCGCGCCGGGGATGACGCCCTGGTGCGTGGAGGCGCGCGAGGGGGGGGAGTAGCGGTGGTCGCGGTCGCGGTGGTGGGCGTGGTGCGGGTCGGACGCGGCCTCGAGGAGGAGCCCGTCGATGTCGTCGCTGTGCGCGCTCTCCCTGTCTCTCTCTCTGTCTCTGTCTCTATCTCTCTCTCTTTCGCGCTCGCGTTCTCGGTCACGGCCGTCGCGTGGGTCCCTGCCGTCGCGCATGCTGATTTCACGTGCGTCCGGGGACGGCGAGCGCGAGAACGAGCGCGCGCGCACGTGGTGCGGGCGGGCATACGGCTGCGGGAAGGAGTTGCCCGAGTTCCCGCGCGCGTGGGCGGCGTGTGGGGGCGGAGGTGGGTACGCCTGGGACTGCGCCGCGGCCATGCGCGGATCTACAGGGCGCGTGGGGTACTGCTGCAGGCAGGGTCAGCTCATCAAAAAGGGGAGAAGGAAAGAAGGCACGCACGGCGTCAAACGAGCGGTCGTTGCGCGGCCGCTTGGCGGGCGGGACGAGGTACCCGCCGCCCTCGTCCATGCTCCCCGCGCGCGGCCGCCTCAGGCTGCCACTGGAGCCGGGGCTGGGGAGCGGCCACGTCTGGCTGGCGTGCGGGCGCACCTCGCGGCGGAAGCGCGGGAGCGGGGGCGGCATCGACAGGCTGGCGAGCGGGACGACGACGCCGCCGCCCGCCTCGACGACGCGCGCCATCGCGAGCGTGTCCTCCGCGTCGCGCTCGTCGCGCTCGCGGCGGCGCTGCACGAACGCGGCCCAGTGCTCCGCGAGCGCGCGCTTGCCCGCCTCGCTCTTGTCCCGCGCCTCCTCGGCTGCGAGCGCGCGCGCCTCGAAGTCCATGATGGTGCGCACGGTCTGGTCGGGGAGCCCGTTGGTGGGGGCGTTGGGGTCGGAGGATTGGGTGGAGACGGCGGCGAGGATCTTCTCCGCGCGGTCGGCGCGGCGCGCGGCGGACTCGAGCTCGCGGCGCAGGGCGTCGATCTCGCGGTAGGACGACGACAGCAGCTTGGCGAGCTGGGCGTTGCTCTCGCGCTCGGCGGCGGAGGCGGGGTGGTGCTGCTGCGGGGACGAGTGGGGGTGCGGGTGGGGGTGCGGCGGGGAGCGGGGCGCGGGCATCGGGGAGGGCGTCTGGCCCTGCGCCTGGGCCGTCGGCGCGGTCGCGGGGGCCATCGTCGGGGTGTGCGTGGGCGCTGGGGCAGTCGGCGGCGAGCGCGACATGGGGGGGGGGAAGGGATGGGGAGTGCGGGGGGATGGGTGTTCCTTTGAGGGATTGCGTCGGCCGGCAGATGCCCGTTTCGTGCGTCCAACACGCCTGCACCTGCCTAATCCGGAGGCACACCCGCCTTTGCCCTCCGCCGCTCCCGCGCCTCCCCCTGCCCGCGCCGTGCCCCCGGAGCCTGGCCCGAGGTTGCGTTTCCTCTTCCCCGCCGCGCCCAGCGGTCGAGCGAGCAGATCGCGCTGGGGGGCGGGCTGCCGCCGGGGGCCGCGCGCGAGTTGCCCGATGGGGACAATGATAATGGTGGCCTCGCGGCGTGCGGGCTGTGCGTGTCACGCTCGGCCGTTGCGCCCGCCGCATCACGCGCATGCCCGCCTGCCTAATGCGCCTTATCCGCCATCGCCGTGCTTCTGCGGGGCGTGATGGCGCTGCGGGGCCCTGAGCTGTCAGCGTCCCGATTGGCCGCGCGCTCTGGGCCCGCCCGAATCGCGCGCGTGGGCTCCTATCTCGCCGTGACGCCATCCGCCCGCTTCATCTCGGCGAATCGCGCGCCTTATCGATGGGATAGGCGTGGCGGCGGCGATTGATCCGGATAGCGGATGCGGGATGTGCCGCCGGGTCGACGCCTGCAGGCCTCCCCGGTGCGCACCCGCCCCTTTGCACCGTCACAGCCAGCCCTGAGCCCAGCGCGGATCTATTTCATTTTCCCCCCGTCACCCGTTCCGCGTCGCAGCACCATGCCATGGACGCACCTCACCGCACGGTGCACGCGCGGATCCGCGCGGCCCGCATACAGCTGTCGCGTCGCGCACACGCATGCGGCGCCGCCGCGCGCCACTCCTAGCAACGGCGACGGATCGGGACGCGCTCGGCTCCCCGTCGCCCGAGGCGCTCGCGTATTGTTCTCGTGCTGATGCATCAACTGACGCCCGCGCGCCGCTGCCAGACGCCGTTTCATGCGTTCATCCGCCAAGCCGACGTAAGCCTGTCACGCGTCATACTGCGCCGCTATCCCAATCCCGGACAATTGCCTGCCCTGTCAACGCCGATACCTGCGCCAGCCCTCTGCCCGCCAGTGCGAATCTGCTGATCGCGAAGCAGCTTCGCATCTTCGATTGGTCCTCCGATCGCGATGCGCACCTTCAAGCTTCAGGGGCACATTGGCGCCCCACTGCCCTTTTGTTTGGGCGGGGCACGCGCCACCATCACTGCGGGCACGCACACATCAGCAACGCGTACAGCACCCCTGGCCAGAACAAGGCGCTCGACGCCGCGAGGTAGGCGCCGCCCATGCACAGCTTGGAACCTGAGGCCTGCTGACTCGGACAAGACAAAGAGGCGGAGTCGAACTCGGCGCGCGCCGGCGTCCCCGGTGCCTGATATGGTGCGCGCTCGATCAACGCGTCTCTCCGTCAACCACTTCAACACCCAGCTGAATGCAGACAAGACAATGAAGTGGAATCGAACTCGGCGCGCACCGGCGTCCACGTTACTCAATATGGTCCGCGCTTGGTCAACGCGATTTCTCCGTCACAGCCAGGACGCGACTATGCGCCATTTCTAGTTGCGTGCGCGGCCTCCCACGCACAGATTGATAATATGCTTGTCCTCGGTACAGCTTACACAAGACAATCAAGCGGCACCAAACTCAGTGCGCACTGGCGTTTCCAGGTGCCCGATATGGTGTTCGCTCGATCAACGCGTCTCTCCGTTAACCTCTTGGACGCCCCTGGCAGTGCTGACGCGTCGCTGTACCTCCAACGCCACGTAGCTTCGCGGTGCGACTCACATAAGCTGCGCGCATCCAAACACCAAATGCCGATGAAGACCTCAAACCCCGCGACTCCGCGGCGTCGGGAATGCTGGCGCCCGCGGCGCACACCTTCCATTCTGCGCCTCCTACTGTCCGTTGCCATCGCTGCGGGCCACATCTCGCCTGGCCGCGTCGGAGAACACTATTACTCTGCATACAGCATGCTCTTACAGAACAAAAACACCTCGCGCGGCGCGGTTTGCCTCAGCTCAGCGCGCGCCCAAGCCGGTCTGCTTGTCCTCGGTACAGCCGACACGGGACAATCAAGCGGGGCCAAACTGGGTGCCCGATATGGTGTCCGTGTTCGTGAACGCGACTTCCCCGTCATCAACATCTTCGACGCCGCCCCCTGGCGGTGCCAACGTGCTGCTATCCTACCAGCACCATCCCAGCACCGGTCAAATGGGCTGCTATTGTCAACGCCGATACCTGCACCAGCCAGCGCCAGCTCTTGCCCTCTGCCCATCGGACTCGAATCTGGTGATCATCCGCATCTTCGATATGACGCACGCAGCCATCTTCCATTTTGGAATTCGATCGCGATACCCAACAGGGCACACACTGGCGCCCCACTGCCTTTTGTTGCGGGGCGGGGCAGCGCGCCACCATCACTGCGGGTCACGCAGGCTCAACAACGCGTCCGGAACGAGGCGCCTCGACGCCGAATCACACTCCGTGAAGTGGGATGATGTGGGCGCGAGCGTGACCTGCCACACAGCTAGACGCAGACAAGCCAATGACGCGAAATCGAACTCGGCGCGCACCGGCGTTCTCGGGCCCGATATGGTGTCTATCGACATGTCTCTCCATCAACCACTTCGACGCCCAAGCTAGGTGATGTGGGCGCGTGCGTGGCCCTATACACAGCTGCAGCTGGACGCAGACAAGACAATAAAGCGAAATCGAACTCGGCGCGCTCCGATAGGGTGACCGCGCTCGATCAACGCGCTTTCGCCGTCTCACCCAGGACGCGACTATGCACCATTTCTGGAGACGCGTACGCGGCCTCCCACCGATCGACAGCCTCCTCGTTCTTCGCACAACCCACACAACCCAATCAAACGGAACCAAACTCAGCGCATACTGGCGTTTCTGGGTGCCCGATATGGCGTTCGCCCATCAGCGCGTCTCTCCGGCAAGCTCATCGGCGGTGCTGGCTTGCTGCTGTTCACGACTCGCACCGCTCCCGCTCTCGCTATCTGGCATGGGGCACAGAAGCGGCGCGCGTCCAGACGTAGATGCTGATAAAGATCCCCAACTCCGCGATTCCCCCGCGGCGGGATGCCGGTGCCCGTGATGACGTGACCCCAAACCGAGGATGCTGCTGCCAGCGGCGCTTCCATTCTAGATTCACGCGACTTCTCCGTCATCAACATCTCCGACGCCGCCTCTGGCAGTGCTTACGCGTCGCTGTCCCCCAGCACCACGTAGATGCTTCCCGCCACTCGCACTGTCTAGCGTGCGACACACAAATGCGGCGCGCGTCCAACAGCAGATGCTGATGACGCGACCCCACACTCCGCGACCTCAAACTCCGTGAATCCTCCGCGGCTCTCGAAGTCGGGGTGCCAGTTGTGCGTACAGCCGCTTGTGCGGCGCTCTGGAAGCTGTCGTGTGACTCACAGAAGTATCGCGCACCGACACAACAGATGCTGATGGAGCAACCCCAAACTCCGCGACTCCTGAACGACGTCGGGGATGCTCGCGTTATTATACAGCCATTTGTGCAGCGCTTCCATTTTGCGCCTCCACTGCTGTACGTTGCCATCATTGCGGGGTACACACGCCTCGCCTGGCGCCACAAGCGCGCATCGCGTCGAAAAACACCATTATTCTGCATACAGCACGCCTTTTCAGAACAAGGACTCCTCGCGCAGGCGCGCCCAAACCGATTCGCAGCCCTTTCACATCTTGTCACGCCACGCCACCCGCTGTCACATCGGCCACTCGAAACGACAGGCGCGGACTCGCGCTCGAGTTCCGAACACCAACTCGCGACACGCGTGCACCACATCAGGCAATACCACTACTCGCTTGCACCACGCTTTGTAGAACAGCGATTTCTCGTGATGATGCCCCAACCGATTCACGGCCTTTGCGCGCCCCGTCGCGCTTCCCTTCCGCCCCACTGGCTTATGGGCCTGCATTTGGCGCCCTATCCAAACTTGGCACAGTTCCGCGATCCATGCAACGCCACCTTGCCCGATCTGCATTCCGAGTACAGCACCGCACAAGTACAACAGCGGACGCACGGCGAGATCGGCGTACGCCCGCTGTGCCCTATCCCAGACTGCTGCCGCCGCGCGATCATCACTGCGTCTCGTGCCCAACAGCGCGCGCAGTTCGCTTCGCAAGCACAGCACGCCGCGTTGGCGACAATGAGCACTACTCAGCAAGTGCACCTCCGGATGCGGCCACGGCGACTGCAGGTCGTGTTGCATGATCAGCGCCGCGCGCGCTTTTGAGTCTGGACCCGCTCGGCACGCGCCGGCGTTCATTGCCTGTCGGACGGGGGTCTCCGCATTAGCTGGGCACCGCGCCTGCCCTGTGGCTTATTACTCGTCGGCTCATGCGCCTCCGCTTCCAAGCGCCGAACAGGATACTTGGATCTCACTGTGCTGGCTGGTGTTATGGAAGCTGCGCATCGCCATTAGCGAGTCCCACGCTCCTGCTCAGGCTCGCGCGTTAATTAATTTCCGTCGTTTCTCGTCGCGCTCTAGTACCATCTTTATCTAAGCGCCGGAGGATGCGCGCTTTTTGCCGCGTTCCAAGTATCATGGAATATTAACGAGACTTTCTCTTCCTTCCAGAACAGCGAACCTGCAATGTGATGATCTGCGAGGGCCCTGCGCCAGCATCGTTTTCACATGCCCTCCCACGATATCTGGCGGCCTGCTTTGGAGGAAACTTGCTGTCCATCTTGCGAATGCAAAATCAAATGATTGCACTACCTGGGCGGCAATGGACCCTCTGCGTCATCGACTTCGGTGTCTGCGCCACCATTTCCCAAAGCGTCACGCGCCCCAACGCGCCCCGATACATCCGCATTCGTCTTGGACGGCGGTATCATTCGCGCGACGACTCCCAACCCCATATTCCCAGTCGAATGCGCAGCGCGGTGCCACCATCAGCCCGCGCCAGTCCCCGGGTCCGCGTCTGCCATCATCACCTGCCGCCCCATCCGGCGCGCCCCACCACCGGGAGACGGGGGCTCACATGCGGCTGAGTAACAGCGCAGGCTGCACTTCAGTCTTCTGAACCTCCGATATTGGCTCAGATCGATCCCCGCGCGCCACCATCGGGGCGTTGTCGTGCGGGGGTATGACCCCCGGTCGCTGTGGCCTCAGCCGCACCCGATGCTCGGGCTGTTCGGGATCGCGATGGCGGGGGTCAATCATTGGGAGCAGTATCTTTGACGTGTACATGGACGCCAGATCTTGAGCACTGCTGCCCGCAAGATCTCTTGGATTTCTGCTGGTTCTCTAAACGACCGAGGCCACGCTGTCAAGGTGGCAAACCAGCCTCCCTACGGATCGCGCACCACAGCAGTTCCCAGATCCGCCTTGCTTGCCTGCGCGTCAATTTCAATGCATGCCCTATATCACGCCTAAACCGCCGCCTCCTGACTGGCTGATCGATTATCGGGACACGCTCTGGTGAACTGAGCTGAATCTGATAATCATACACGCTCTGACGCGCAATGCTTTATTCCGAGGTCGCGCCGCTTAGTCGTCGATCTGTCGGGATTCGGGAAGCGGGCCCAGAATCCCACCACGCCCCGACCGCGCCGTGTCGAAATCCCCACCGCGAGGCGCTCCCACGCTTGCACTCTTACTCTATCTCATCGATAAGATCGGGGATTCATCGAGGCGAGGAATGACAGGCGAGATCGACCTAAGTACCTGTGCCGTGTCTGGACATGACAGGCCGAGTCCGCGGACCCGCAATGACGACGCTGCTGACTGGGTATAAAACTAAAACTTTGTTTTGTTAATATTTCGGCTGGCTCAGAGTCTTCCAAAGGGTATGCCAGAGTCTGTGGGGGATCGTCCTCTGTCGACAGGTTGCTCAAGGTTATTCACAGCGCGGTAGCTTGCTCTCATTCAACGCGCCACCATCAGCTTCTTTGCGAATATCGCATCGAGGGGCAAGTACCTTACTGCACGGATACTATGCTCGCTTGATCCCGGCTAGTGCCAGCTGCTTCAGCTACGTCGAGGCAGATACTTTGATTTAATGCTGCCTAATCTGTGACTCGAATACCGATTCTGAATTCTTGAAAAGACTGGGGAGCCTCGTTTTCGAAACAAAACTAATCCGACAAGTGCTTAAACTGTGCTGGAGGCTTTGTACGCTTGGTCGAATTGTCACTCGACACGAGGGCCACTCGCTGCTTTGTTTCTCTCAGGCTTCTTTGGTTGCCCTTCCACCCGCCAAGCACATCATCTCTCAATAACTCCAACAATCTCCTCGGGAGATCTCCGCTTGACGTGCGCGGTTACAGGCCATCGATGATCTTATCCTTTCATGGTCTCCATCACTTGTACTCTCCAGTCCTTTCCCGCGGTTGCGCCGCGCGCGTATAGGCATGCACAGGCGGAGGCATTTCATTTTGCTCCGGGTACGGAGGTCGATCTGCATCCGCTCGCAGCAGGCACAACACGATGGCAGCTGTCACCCCCAGTGCGCAGATAGGGTTGAGCGTCCTTGCGAGCCCTGTTCTAGACGCGCGTACCGCCCAGGATAGGTGACAGGTGATGAGAGTCCGCGCGGCTCATCCGTTGTCGCGCCCTGCCCTGCGCGCCTCCGCCTGCCTCCACACGCTCGAAAGACGCCACCACGCCACACCCTGCCACACCTGCCCTAGTGATGTGGTTGTGCGTTACTCAGCGCCGATGCGCGCGGGTCGCATTCACGCCTATTCACGCCATCCATCGTGGTATTTCTGGAAGGTACTCAACTTCTGATTTCATTCAGTCTATCGCAGGCCCATATCGGTCATTTCCATTCCATGCATTTCCGAGTTGCGAGCCAGGTTTGGGTGTGACTGGGGCGGTAGCGCCTACCCTGCAGGCCGACGTCGGCCTAGAGTATGGTGCGCACTCAGAGAGATTCGGAACCGATGGGGTAGTAGAATTCCCAAGCTGTACGCATCACTTCTTACGACGAGCTCAACGGAGAGTCTTCTAAAAATCACACATGCCCAGCAACTCATTCCAGTAAACTCGCTCGCACTCGAGTGATTTACCTCATTCAATCGTTTCTTCGATAATGTTGAGTGCAAGGCGCGTCTCAGCTCCGTTATATCCGCGAACACTCCGAAATTTACAGTATCGAGGCGAATCGCCGTAGATTGCCGGCTGCTCAACCTCCTTCCACTTTTCACCAACTCACGTCTTCCAATTACAGATTAATAGAGAAAGTAGGGCCCAGAAGGTAGAAGCTAAATGCAACTCAAACGGCAGCAAGCGATATCGATCGAATGCTTAAGTCACCGGGTGACGCAGAGCATGCATGTCTCGCACCTCATGTTATCTCAATTCTCTATCCACGATCAGTATGATCAGTGATACTGGCGTCGGAAAAAAGGGTCCCAGAATCGATATCGTCATTTACGACGTGCTTCGGGCGTGGCCATTGATCTGATTGGCTTCATCTTGTTATTTACTGAGCCGTATTTTGTTATTGCAGTGGTGCTCGTGACCTCGTAACGCCTCTCAGAATTGACGGTATAAACTCTAGCATGTGGCTATCATCACAAATTTCTCGTAATCTCGTGGGTTGGCCTTCTTGTGCCCGAAGAAAAGCGATCTCTCCATTCTATGAAATGTCGCTCGCTTGATATGATATCCCGAATGAGTACCTGTGCGAGCATAAGCCTGTCAGAAACCTCGCACCGAGCTTTTTCGTGATAATATAGCCCAGGATATCAATCCAAGCTATGTTACCGACTGAAAGCTTTTGGCATCATGGTCGCGTTGAACCCACTCGTTCATCGCCAGCCACATTTCATTATTATTTACTGACCAAGGCTTCGGAATCTCAGCCCGAGTTCCGACAAACATGTCCAATTGAAAGTCCGCTCGTATGGAAGCATTTGATCGTTGAGTTGATGCCACGACATCGCCACGATGGCTGTCTCAAACCTTGCCGTCTCGAGTCTCAAATTGTTCCTACGCGCCAAGTCAAAGATTGGAACGCTTAGACCCCTCTCGTCTTTGCAAGTGTTCTCTGACAGGACAGCCTGAGCCAATGCGGTACGTAAATATACAATCACCAGCAGAACGTAAGCTTCTCAAAACCTATATCATGATTGTTCATTCAGGGTGGCATAGACCATTTATCTACTCCTCGAAGCATAGCTAGAAATTCTGGCCTTCACGAAACATTTCCTCGTTAATGACTGACGCCAATGCTTATGGATCGGGCCGCCTCCTCAGCCATTTCACGGGCAGGCCTGTTTACCTTATTGGCAATCAAATACCTTCAATTGGATGCCCAAACAAACTTCTGCGACTCCGTCTTCGCTGATAGTGCTTCTGATGACGCAGCTTAGCGCCGAGTCACTAGACTTCCTTTCCGCATAAGCAGTGGCAGCTCTCCATGAAAGCTCAGTCAAACGCCGATTGGATCATGCATATCGTCGTATGTCCGATCGTGAACAATGACAATAAGAACGGAAGCTGGGGGTGCGTGGACGAGCTTGTCTTACAACTACATTTGTATACCATAACTTCCTTAGGCTGTCGCCTCATGGCAGTCTTCTTTTGAAGAAATTCTTCGCAGAGACAATCCAGCATATGAGGGAATAACATCGAAGCGAATCACACTGGTTAGCTTTCTATCTTCAATACCCCGTGTATCAAGAAGTTCAAGTGCGTCTCGGAGCACATAAATATTTGTTGGGATTGGAATCCCAAGGGAGAAACAGCCATCACCTTGTGCCTACCTTGCACCTCGTATCTCACACCATACCACTTCCAAGCATCGGCGCGTGATCATGACCTCTACATACTGGAACAGCTTCGCCCCTGCTTTCATCCGAAACCCCCAGGTTGGATTTGCGACCGAATTTATTCGCTTGGCTGCCCACAAACGTTGGGGCCGAAAAAGTAGTGCCTGGCGCAAGCAGCGTATACGCTGCTACTCCCTGGAATTTGAGGCGTTGTTCGGGGCTTCCAACCACCTTCAAGGTTGGATTCGGCTATGTGCCGAGGTCGGAGCAACAGAAATCCCAGGCTCTGTAACGCAGGCGAAGAAGGTGCGCAGTGGTATCTGATTCGTCTCTACCGGAATGAGTTGCTAAATTGGCAAATCAGATCCTGAACAGGACCTATGTCAACCTAGTCGACTTGATGGAATGTCGAGCGTCACTAGAGCCAGTGACTCTTTACAAATCACGCAAGGCGCTCCGAGATTATACCATTGGAGAAGACAAGATCTTTCCAAAGGCGGCAGCGAAACTGAACGGTTTTTTGAAAGTCCTCTTGATCGAGATTTTCACCAAATAAGCCAACGGGAGCATGTATGATTCTCCGTAAAGGTTGATAGTCGAATGTAACCTTTGGACTTTGCGATTTGTCCTGCCGATACAAGCAAATTACATGTCACTCATGAGTAAGCTATCTATGCTGATAGTATACTGAAAAAACGTCGCGCAAGTCCACGCCTTTTAATTTCGAGATTGCACTGCTATTACATGTTACTGAATTTGACGTTATCATATCATTTGCACGTTAAATAAATTGTACACATGCACATAGCATCATATAGCAAAGCGAGGTAGCTGGAAACACCAGCCCTTATGGTAATCATTTTATAGAGCGGTAGCGAAGCCAATGCGGTTGTTACTGTATCGAGAGCGCATGTCAGCAATGGAAAGAACGCATGAAGGATGCACGTACGTGGTATCGAAAACGGAATAATAGTTCTCGAGGAACTTCTGGCCGATGATAATGTCGACGCCGGAAGATCCACCGTCGTTAATCCAAGAGTAGTATGCACTGCCGGAGATGCCCAAGTTGGCGTATTGAGCGGTAGGGACGAGGTATTGGGAGGGAGTCAATGGGAAGGTGGTGCCACCGATTGTGAGCGAGAAGGTGCTGGTGGGCTTGGTGGTAAATTTGGCAAGGCCAGTGATTGAATCTGTCTCGCCTCCCGAAGCACTTAGGAACTTGGTGTACGCGCTGGTGGGGATGTACAGTGGCCGCCAAAAAAACTGCACGCCCCTTAATTTGTGTATAACTCTGCGAAGACTTGATATTTTCTCAAGGTGTAAGTGATGATTTTTTAGCTTAGAGTATTATCTATGTTAGCATATGCAAATTAATTACAATCCGAGCTGAATTGTATATGCTATGGCTGTTACGGCTAATATGCAATTTTCTAACTGGTCAAATATGAATTTCTCGGCACCAACGTGCACACCATCTGAAAGTAGACACGAAATAGTGTCAAATGCATATTTTAAACTTGCAGAACAGTCCCGCTGCTGGTGAGCTATTGAGCATACGAAACAGCAAAAAACAGCTGTTTTGGGCGCTTTTTCTGAAAAATGCACCGGAAATCCCCATCTTATGAGGCTACTAGCTCACTAACGGTTGCACCACCCTGCTAGTTTAAAATATGCATTTGACACTATTTTGTGTCTACTTTCAGATGGTGTGCACGTTGGTACCGAGAAATTCATATTTGACCAGTTAGAAAATTGCTTATTAGCCGTAACAGCCATAGCATATACAATTCAGCTCGGATTGTAATTAATTTGCATATGCTAACATAGATAATACTCTAAGCTAAAAAATCATCACTTACACCTTGAGAAAATATCAAGTCTTCGCAGAGTTATACACAAATTAAGGGGCGTGCAGTTTTTTTGGCGGCCACTGTAGATGAGGGTGGTGCCGGTGTCAACAATGCCAGAGCCAGAGCCGAGCGATGTGCTTCCATAGGTGATAGCGGAAATGGCCACCCCCCAGTAGGGGGTGACTAAAGAGGAGGTTGACCTGGGGGTGTAGACAATGTTGCCAGTGTATTTGGAGGGGTCGGTTCCGCCGAAGGTGAGTTCACCGTTGGCGTCGTCATCGTCCGAGCCGCTTTCTGGCGCAAGCGAGACACCTAGGACCTCGGTCGGGATTGAGTGTTGGGAATAGAGGTTGTCCATAAATGTGGCAACGGTGGTCACGCCACTAAGTACCTTCCGATGAGAATTTATAGTGAGAGTAGTGAAGAAGGGTACTCACGAGACGGTGTCCTCAGTGAGGTCGGCGGGTCCGAACCCGATGATACCATCAACGCCCTCAAATCCAGTTGAGGAGGATGCCACACCAATGGACTGCTTGAGCACAGTGGCGTTTCCGACGGTAACAGTGTCGATGTATTCGGTACCAAAGAAGGATCCTGTACTTGGCGAGACGCGTCTGGTCCTTAACCAAAGTCGAGGTTATCGACCTGGACGCCTTCTTGGTGATGGGATGAGTGACAAATGCTTTGGGAGAAACGGGACCAGCGATCGCTGAAGCAGCGAATGAGAGGATAGCTGAGGATGTAAAGGTGTTGAAGCAGACCATTGTGAGAAAGGCTTAGCAGACTGAGCGGCCTGACCGGACAAGATAGGTGGACGGTCGGACAGGATGGATTGGAAAGAATGAAGGCTACATTTATATTGAGCAGCCTGGTGTTCGAAGATTGGCCGACGAGTTGCTGTTGTCACGTTGTGCGCTATGCCAGACCGAGAATGTCAATGGAAGATGCAGACCCGTGAAACAGGGGCCCATGCTCTATTTGCGGAAATCATTCACCTGTTTCGCGTGGCGGAATACAGACTACACATGGCCTTCTATCACCTTTCGATGACAATCGATGTTGATCAGGTTACTCTAAACGCATATGTATCCACAAGCCACAGGCACGAACTGCTTATCAGCAGACTTGCCGCATGGCAGCGCGAGCTCGAGGTCCTTAAGCGTGAGCATCCAGAGCTAATGGTCATCGGTTATACCAATTGTTGGCCTGAGACATTGCAGTTCGCAGATAATGATCCGCCCTTGTCTTGTCACAACAGCATGCCTATTGACGGCCGGTTGACAGAAAGGATTGCATGGAATTCAATCGGAACATTGACTTGGCAGCAGGTTCCTGGGGATGAAGAATGTTCGCGGGGAGGACAATGATAGTTGGTGCCTCGAAAGTCATCTATAACTGAACAGTCGATGGTCGGGATACCAGAGGATATCGATCACAAGGTGCACATTATTCGATGAACCAGAAATGCTCCCCCGGGTACCCAGTTGCACCCACCACTTTACACTTTGGGTCGAGCCTCATCCGCAGGTGGTAGACTCACGTGTTCTAGGGAGGAAGCTGGTCTGTAAGGTTCCTGGCGGCGACGAGAGGTTACAGTTTTAGTTATGAACAACTTCGCTCGATCCGATCGATATTCTGTTTGCATATTGAGACTCGGATGCCTCGAAAAAGCTTGAAAGTACACGCACAATGCATTATAAAGCGTCACATATGTGCCATTAGGTATGTTGCTCCCAGAACCCGTGGCATCTCGCTGCTCAGTAGGAGGTGTTAAAACAATGGTTGAATGGTCACAGATGTCTGGAAGCTGCAACAGTTACGCAGATAAATCTGTCAGGTCTCCATGAAGCACGCGACGATAATGTTGACCGAGAAAGACCAGCGAGGCAGGCGGGAAGACGATACAATTGAGGTTCGGAGACCCAGCGCCACATGTACTGAATGGCTTATGTATGCATCGGCAACTTGCGATGCCGGATCAACGAGGCAACCATGCTCGGATCCTCTAAACTTGACTTCTCCAGCTTTCCTCTTAAACGATCGCCACCTCAGTACCTTCCCCTCGTTTCACTACCAAATCACTTCAACTGTCTATTATATCGAATTCTATGAATACTACCAGCATTTTGACCGGCAAACTGGACACAATTCGCGGCAGGCCAAAAATCACCCCTCGATCGGCCGAATGCGTTTTCGCAAAAGATGTTTGCAGCAATGGCATTGACCAAGTTCTATGTGGGAGCGCCGTTATGAATTAAGCTACATTTTTTGGTAAGTCGCTTTCATCCCTCGACTTCATTGGCGTATCCTTGCGAATAGACGTTCATCGATCCTTGCCTAATCATTTTCCGTCTGGTGCACGATGTTGCACGGAATTCCTGCCCCCTTGCAAGTAATTTGCACGAGACGCTTCATTGACCCTGGTGCACACTTCCGGGTAGGTGTCCTTGACGTGATACAAATTAAGTGCTTGTTATATGACTATCATTGAGTTTGCGTGATAGCGGAATCCAACACTATGTTTGCATTTGGCGTGCAGTGTTTCATCCATTCCGCAAGCCACGTATTGTCTGCTCCCGATAATTCCCTTGATATCTATTTTGCGGTCTGCTGACCTGACCAGCTGGTCGTCCATTGATCCAGTCTCTCACTGCCAGCTCATACAGATTGAACAACTTCGGATAAATCGGTGATTCATCCAATATCACGCTGCTATCAACTCCTACATGATTATGTGCCCCTTGATGTGCTGGCAATATGTCGTGCTGGCAATTTCTTGATTTTGCTCACACTCTACCCCAGGCCCCACCCAAAGCGATGGTCACATGTCGCAATGCGATTATGATTTGCACGCTTGTCTCGTCTCGTCTCTTCCTTGGCACCCCGGCTCCGAGGGGTAAATCGAATGTCGTTCTCTTCTCCTGTTCCTCAATCTTCGCTGGCATGGGAGCTGCTATTATTTAACAGGCCCTCAGGCACAGCGGCGACGTGCATTAAAAGGGAGCATGATTGCTGCTGACGATACCGATACCCACAACCGACTCACAACATGAAGCTTTCAGTATCATCGATTCTTCTCGCCCTTGCTTTCTCGAGTACCTCCGTGTTGGCTAACACCTACTCGCTCTCATCAACTGTTATTGGCTCGGAGTTTCTGTCTGCGTTCAGCTTTGAAGCAATCGCTGATCCTACGCATGGCTTTGTGTGAGTTGCATTGCGTGGACTCAATATTTTTCTGGCTGATAAACCATGACCAGTACCTATGTGTCCGAGTCCGCGGCACAGAGCGCAGGGCTGATCTCCTCGACCTCGAGCAGCTTCAGGCTAGGAGCAGATCACACAACGGTTCTCAGCCCTACGTGCGTATTCCTCTAAGCCTGTGGATCCTTAGCTCATAGCCTTCTTTAGCGGGGCCGGACGCAAATCTGTCCGCATCAAGTCGAACGCAGCATATACGACTCATGTTGCTGTATTCAATGTCAACCATATGCCTGAAGGCTGTGGAACATGGCCCGCTATCTGGGAAGTCAATGAGGCCAACTGGCCTGGTGCTGTAAGCGTCTTTATCTATCTTCCTCCCACTCAGGCTCAACTCCCAAAAGGGCGAAATTGATATTGTCGAGGGCGTTAACAACGTTACTCCAAATCAATCTACTCTGCAGTATGTAATAAGATTATCGTCCAGTAGCCTATCTTACGAAACTCATTCAAAATTCAGCACGGGTCCCGGTTGTACTATTCCCGCTAGTGGAGTCGCACAAACAGGGTAAGAGCAAAATTTGATTTTCAGAGGGTAATATTGACTCCTGCTTCTAGAACAACAGTCGGAACCGACTGCAATGCCAACGATAACGGCAATGCTGGATGCGGTGTAAAATCGGTTGACCAGGCCAGCTACGGTCCTGCGTTCAATAACGCGGGCGGTGGATGGTACGCCTTGGAGCGAACCAGCAGCTACATCAAAGTTTGGTTCTGGGAAAGAGGCGCTACCTCCGTCCCCTCTGGTGTCTCAGGTGGTGCTTCAAGCATCAACACTGCCAACTGGGGAGAGCCCACAGCGTTCTTCCCCAACACCGACTGCAACATATCTTCGTCCTTCGGGTCACTCAACATCATAATCAATCTCACATTCTGTAAGTGCTCTTCCTTTTCTCGTCAAGCTTTGCGCTCATTTCTTATCAAATTAGGCGGCGACTGGGCGGGGCAATCGTCAGTGTACGCTTCTTCTGGCTGTCCCTCAACATGCAATGCATATGTGGCGGCGAATCCGTCGGCGTTCACGAATGCTTACTTTGATTTCGCGTCCCTCCGGATATACGAGTAGTTCTTGTATTTTTTGTGTTTTTATTTGTTAATCTTATGATGGAGAATCACGATGTTATTTCATTGACCTCAAACTCGACCTCATTCCAGGAATGTGCGAACCACGGCGGACTGAAGTACCCATGCCTCATTGTCCGCCGTAACTTGATTTATCACTGACTTTGCTTTGCTTCCAACTGGCGCCAACCAACATATCTCTTCGCTCTTCTTTACATCGCACACCCTCGTCTTGCATACGGATAACGCGTGATTACATGTTTAGAGATTGCGCAGGAGAGTTCGAACCCGAGGAGGCGGCTGTTGCGCCCAATCGAGCTGAATTGAAGTTGTGAGAAACCAGTAAAGTTCCCATTGATTAGTGGTTCCCTTTCGTATATCTCGGAGTTCGAGAGCTACTCGTAAACATGCTTGGCAAGATAATGATGATACGGCGAAATTTGCGATACCTCAAGTCATGGGCGGGGAGAGCCCCCGTGATACTATCTGAGGATGGTGTAAGCGATATGAAAAGAAAGAAAGTATCACTGACTGTATACTCAGCATACGGCTCAACAGTGTCGCCATCTTCTCGCTTTGCTGCCATTTCATGAGTGAGGCTTGCGAATGGCTCGTTGCTGGAATTGTGGTTGAATAAGGCTGTCGCAAGAAGATGTTCTCTTTCTTGAATGTTCATCGAAAGGAGCACAGAAGGCATGGTTACGGTTACAACAGCTTTTGATTCCGGTGGTATCACAACAACAAATAAACAAATAATTGATAGCTATACAGTCCCAGCCCTTAGACAGAGCAATTTAAGCAGCGGTGGCAAAGCCAATGCGGCTGTTACTGTATCGAGAGTGCGTGTCAGCGATGGAAAGGAATCACGAAGGATGCACGTACGTGGTGTCGAAGACAGAGTAGTAGTTCTCGAGGAACTTCTGGCCGATGATGAAGTCGACGCCGGACGATCCACCGTCGTTGATCCACGAGTAGTACGCGCTGCCGGAGATCCCGAAGTTGGCGTATTGAGCGGAGGGGATGAGGTACTGCGCGGGCGTCAGAGGGAAGGTCGTGCCACCAATGGTGAACGAGAAGGTGCCGGTGGGCTTCGTGGTGAACTTGGCGAGGCCGGTGGAGGAGTCGGTCTTGCCTCCTGAAGCACTCAGGAACTTGCTGTAGGCGCTGGAAGGGATGTAGATGAGGGTGGTGCCGGTGTCGACGATGCCGGAGCCGGAGCCGAGCGAGGTGCTGCCGTAGGTGATGGCAGAGACGGAGACACCCCAGTACGGGCCGACCGAGGAGGAGGTCG
>JACXVL010000480.1:0-40099 GCA_014898675.1 Athelia sp. TMB | reverse complement strand
TTCCGGTGCACCCGGAAGTCAGCAAGTCAAAAACACCCGCCCGGACACCTCTTTGAGATATGAAAGTATGTGCTGAAAGCAAGGCTCAGCGGCAGCATCGAGGGGGGGATGTCACTAGGCAGCAACGGGGCGGCAGGGAGGATCGACTGCCAAGCAGGCGGAGGGGTGTCAACAGAGCACAAGTCCTGGCAAGAAATGTGGGTCAATAAGGCGAAGATACTGGTTGACTTAGCCGGGACAATAGTAGAAGGTATGGCACAACAACGATGGGTGTAACAACGATGGGTGTTGCAACCTGGGCCCCTACGTGTCCCGAGAGACGTGAATTCAATTTTGCATTGTCGATGCCCGGAACACCACCCCGTTGGATTCAACAAACGCAAAAATGCATTTATGGCTGGAATTGTTGAGCTTGTCTGATTATTTCAGGTCGGCGGTTCTGCTTGTGTGCTTATCGATTTGGTCGTCCGGGTAAGGTAAAGACAGGGGTGTCCAGCGTCCGGGACTCCAGAAAAAAGCCAGATTCTGTTGATATTGGGGACGATTATACGGAACCCGGTGACTGGCATGAAAGCTTTATTCGGCTACAGTCGTCCGGCCGGCTGGATTCCTCCGGAAACCTCCAGTGTTGCCACCTTGTGCGGGCAGGATCCGTGGCATTGGCACCGCCTACTTTTCCCTCACTTCGCCAATCTTCGCAGAGAAATATATTGTAACCATAGGTAAGTTCCCCATTGTCAAAACTGGTCACTCAAATGCTTATGAGCACTGGTATCAGGCATGGATGAATCGACGGGGGCTCTGACAATCCCAGCGAGACGATCATTAACCCATGTAACGTATGTCCTGTTTCTCCACTCAACTTACATGTATTTTGACATGTTTGCATAGTTCAACTGAGTTGCTCAACGGGATACGACGCGTGGAAAGCGATCGAGGCAGCTCCCCCACTGTAGTTGCGAGCGACAGCGAAGCAGAAGGAGCCTGGCTACCTGACACCGAATCTGATTGGGAGCCCGAGCTCGACTCTGAAATAAGCAATGGCGGTGGAAGCAGTCCCGAGCGCGAAACCAGCGCGTTGGGTACTCCGGGAACGACCCATATTAGCCAGGATCACAACCTGCCGCCCGAACTTCTGCTGCCACGGCAGCCGGCCATCGTCGCGCTGAGGCCTCATCTCTCGGAAATGCACCAATTAGTTAACGAAAATACGCGCGTCGGACGGTTCCGCGGATACGGGGGGGTCACACGCGCGAGAGGTTCATCGTCTTCGGGGGCTGGAGACAAAATTCAATGCATTGGCCATCTGCCCCCTCTTTCCCGAAGATTTGCCCTGCCACGTGCACGGGCACGCGATGGCTTATCCCTGGAAGATAGGGCAAACGCCAGGAGGGTCATTCGTCAAAGGCGGATGGCTGACGCGCTGCAACAAGACGGCTTCGTCATGACGGGATTCAGGGTGGGGGAACAGCTAGACGGCGGTGTGGACTGAAACGTCATCGATTTCAATTTATAAGTAGCAGCCTGATCATGTACGTAGTAATGATCAAGATGAGGCCAGTGTAGTACTGCGTACTTTTTCCTGTTGGTACATCTCGTATTTCACCCGAGAATGGCCCGGAACTATTTCTAGAGGCTCACTTATCCCTGTCAATCACCATACACACTGGAAATGTTTCAAGATCGGTCTGTTATATCCGCAGGAACTGGCCAGCAGAGCGCCGCTGGCCGCTCACAGGACGTCCAGCCTTCGGACCTGATAGATGACCTGCGGGGGAGGCTTTCCGATGTCATGAAAGCATTTGCCTTGTTGGATCACGTTGAGGGCGTCGACGCCCAACGCCTCGCATTTTTTCGAAAAGGAATTGCTTATGAATTCGTACGTGTACATCCTTCATATCCAATTCCACTATCATCTCACTGGGTTCGAATATGAAGCGCGCGTACTGTGAGTCCATTGGAGGTCAATACACCGCCACGTCACAAGCTTCCCCAGTGCCCCCATTTGTTAAAGATGGGATGAAGTTGAACTGGGATTCAGGAGCCACGATAATCGAAATACAAGCTTACTTTCAACGTCATCTCCATACTCTGGACATGCCCGGTCCGTACGAGGGAAAGGACATCTGGTGGAAAGGGAAAGAGTTGACAACGATACCTTGTCCCACGGTACAGGCATTTTGTCCTCCCGGATACAAGACACTGGCTGATTTTGAAACCCATCTAGTGGGAACTATCAACGGCTCGGGCTAAAAAGTTGACCGCAGACGTTTCCGGGGCCCTCGAACACCTCCGGCTGGCTTTGAAAGGCCACAAGAGATTTCAACAGCAGCAGGATGTTAGGAAACAGGAGATTGAAGAGCTTATCAGCAGTTTGCGGCCGTTGAAAAAGAAGTACGATGGTGTTGTGCAGAAGCGTGCAGGCAGTCCATAGATCCTTGGTAAAAAGTTGCTACACGTGACCTGATAGTAAAATTGATGAATCAGAACAATCCACGGCCCCAGTTTTGCTTTCTCTTGACACGCCGCCTGATATCATGGCTGAGTCGCTATCTCAGCCGCATCCCACAATGTCTGCGGTCTTCCGGACATTCAATGAACTCATGGTTGTGGCATTTCAACGTCTACCATTACCGGCAGACACCAGTGGTCGTGCTTACTTTCTGGAGGGAATAAGATACGAACTTGTGGGTTTTAACCTTAACCGTCTTCTGTCGCTAAACGTTTCAAAAGCGTCTGCTGCATATCAGGATAGGAGAATGCTTGGTTGAGGGGGGGAAGGTAGCTCCCGTGCCAGACGCGGTCAAGCGCCTGCAAACCATTGCGGACGAGGAAGATCTTAATGCGCTTTCCCATATCCTGGCTATCTTGCCTCCCCAAAGGGGGGCCTACCGGTGGACACCCAACGCCCCTTGGTGGGATATGAGGCCACGAGCTGTTTTCCCCGTTGCCAGCGTGAGTAATTCCCACCTTAGAAGGCATGCAATGAAATGAATGCTGAAACACTCCAGTACGATGATCATTGCAAAGCGAATCTCCGTACTCGAATCAGATTGGAGGAGCTGGTGAAGGAATGCGAAAGGGTCGATTTGGAGCTCATAGCAGATGAAAAGGCTTACGAGGCGTCCGCATTGCAGGCTGATACCTTGAAGGCTGGCCTGGCGGTGGCGCGGGGATATCGCCCAGACCCCACAATGTCAGCAGAGGGGAAGGGGAAAAGGCATATATCGTAGGAGAATAGTTGTATTACAAAGATGGGATATTTCAACGCGTGACAACATACGGCCTTTGCGTAGTTTTAAATCTTTCCAGCGATCAAATCTTCATTCAAACACTCCACTCGTCTGACCAAATGATGGATTGACTCAACCCGGGCCCCCCACCCTTCCAAGTCAACCGATGCTAGAGATGCCTGGAGTTTGTCGATGCTGGTGTCCAAGACTGGGATTTTGTCATCGCGCTTCCGGTTCCCGGCTATGTTCATCATGCTTCTGGTAATGGTGTCCGGTCCCAGAAGGGAGGGCTTGAAATCGTCGCTCGAAACGTCTCTGGCGCTATGAAAAGCATCTTCGCGAAGCAAGCTCGGGGTGAATTTCTGAGATGACAGCGATGAGAGAGAGGACGTCTAAACTGAAAATCCGCTGACCTGGGCCATTTTGTCCCACCGCGCTTCTGCTACCACGGACGCACTCTTTATCTCTAACATCGCCTGCGCATGAGCCAGCCGGAGTCGACGAAGGAGCTGAGGTTCCTCTGCATACCGGTCGGTCAAGATTTTGACGACTTCCGGGTCTTCTGCCACGAGTGCATACGCGCGATCTCCGTACAGCCTGAGCAAGGTGAGCGTTTCTAGAGAGTACTGAGGGAGCTGCTTCAACATCTTCCTGGTCGTCGAGCGTGCTTCCTGCGGTAGGTCCAGGATTTCAGTGATCGTCTTTTCTATGTTGAAAATGGACTCGTCGGTGTCTATAGCAGAATACGGGTGAGAGCTAGACGGCCCAGGTGCTTAAGGATATCTTACCTTCATCATGCAGGTTGACCAAAGGAGAGCTCACGCCAACAATTGATTGGCTTAACTAGCAAAGCATTTACTATTAGCGGTGCCAACGTAATGTTGGAAATGAGATGGGGCTTACGAAGTGATGTCGCAAGATTTGCGACAGAACGAATACTCTCGCGGTACTGGCCGCATTTTGATCATCTTCCACCAGCGGCGCCTTGTCACCCAAATAATGGTGTTCAAGGCAATTCCCGGCCAGTATACCGCAGGAAAATCCATCCAGTTGCTGGGTGATCCGCATGATTTTCCACGCAAATGTGCGCGCGAAGTGTTGCTGCAACCACCATGTTATCGCGGCTTTGAAGAGGGCGTGTATTGAATTTCCCTTCACCATCGAGTTGGCGAAGTGAACAATCGATGTGCCCGGAGCTATGATGAAAGGAACCCAGTGATCGTCGTTGACATTCCCTATCGAGTAAAGGTCATCCTCGGTCTGGGCTATGAGGGTCCCCAATCTCCGGACGAAGCGATAGTCACTTGCTTTGTCGTATGCGCCACTTTCACGAGCTTCGTACGCGTGAAAGACTTTGACCAAAAAGAAAGGAGAAACCATGACCACGCCCCGCACCCCAGCTCTGGACAGTTTAAGCTTTATGAGCTCCAGGTAAAAGCCCATATGCATCGTTTGTAGCCAGTCGTCACTGGCAAACGGCATCAACTCGTGGACATACTGGTCCTCATTAAACCCAGCTATTTTATCGTTCCACCCCAACCGATAAATTGAATCCAGCGCCTCCTGTTTCACCACGGCTACGTTGAGCTTCGTACCCCTTCCATCCAGCCGGGCCACCGCTTTGTAACTCAGAAATGATTCTGCACGAGCGTAGGTTGAACGGATGGCCAGTACCCTGGTGACTTCCAGCCAGTACGCTATGGCCCACAGCGGCAGCGTGTCCGTGCGTGGGCCAGAGCAGTGCAAGACCTTCACGGCCTGCATACCCTTTTCACAGGCATCCGTTAAGGCATCATTCAGCTTGTTAATGAGTTTCAAGTGCGGGACCGGGATCGTCTCGATCGCCCGGATGTCGGAGCATGTGGGCTGATCCTTTGAGAAGTACTTGAGTGATGACTTTTTGAGCAAAGCGGAAGGGCAGTCAACATGTGCTGGCAGTGGGAGATGAAGCTGGAGTAATGATGCAACAGAGCAAGTCGACGAAGGCAGGCAGCCTTCCGGAACTTTACACGGCGAAGACATTGATAATAGTTATGGGCAGCGAGTGGTTCCAATGTTGGTTGGGAGTCATGACTGTTCCCACGGCAGTGGCGTGTGTTCTTCTTCGAGCCATTGACCCCGCTGACCAACATCGACAGCTAGTATGAGCTATTATTTATGATCATGTAGCGAACCTCCTTCCTCAAAGTCGGGAGACCCAGGGCATCTCAGGACACGAGAGGAAGGCTTCCAGTATGCGTCGCCTACTTGATGCGGATGCACTGATGCTCCTGCTCGGTTAAAGATATAGGCATAAATTGATGAAATAAAGAATATTTGAAGTAGTAAAGTTCGACATTTTGAACTTGCGCCGCAGATTTCCCCTTGGAAGATCCGCATTGATTTCAGATCTTTCGAATATTTTCTACTTCAAATACTCTCTAATATAACATAGTTTTCAAAATTGTATGTTTCGGTAAACTTCAGTAATTCACATAATCACTCCGCGCATGGCCGATAAATGCCATACACTCCGGCATTCAGAGATAATATTTGACTGGCCTGCGTTCGCCCTTACCGTGCGCCTATTGATCTATCTTATCATTTAACATCGAAGAAACAACGGGTATATATATCGAAATTACAAAAGCTCAGGGAAGCTGGAGGCGCTGATGTGATGTAACCGTAAAGTGATGAATGAGGCGGTGACTTCGAGGAATGGAAAACAAATCGATGTATCTGTTTTCCTGGTAATTTGAATGGAATTTGACAAGTTACAAGAGGCAAAAGCACGCCAAGTCGATCGAGTGTTGCATTACATTATCTTCCAAGAATTCCAGAAGCAATTGGAATCCGAATTGTTTGAGCAAGGGCAAGCTGTGTCGGTGGCGTTGTTCAATATCACTGGACGTCAAAGTGCAAGTAGAACAAGCCATGAAGCTTGTCATATTTAAGTCAGCAGCAACCACCTTCCAAAGATCATGCCACTATCGAGGTAGACACGCGAGTTATATTAGCGAGCAATGAATGAATAGTAATCACTCTTCGCGTCGGGACATGAGCATCCAAAAAGTGCAGAGAGATGTTGAGAAATAAATACTTAGGTGAATTCATTGCTTAAAGTCGTGACTCTCGGACGGCCCAAAGCGACGATTCTGCCTCACAGAATCACCTGCCACTTCATATTATAATGGAGATGATTTGACTGATACAGGACGAGGGACCTCCGGAAAAATCATCAATCATAAACGTCAGAACGTGATTATGTTCACAAAAGCAAAAAACCGCCAGTCTAATTGCGTCACCTATCGAAGGTATATTCCTACACCTATTACTATATTCATTCCGCAAAAGCATTTTCCGCTTGATGAAACCTTAGAGGCAGGTATACCATGTATTGATCATCTCTAATATCTAGTATGATACTTTCAGTATACTAAAGGATTGATAGCGCTGTAAATTGCATCACGCTAAACAATGCTGCAAGTATAGCCTTTTAAGAGTTTTTGCTGCATCCACTTGCATGGCTTTCTCTTGGTCTGCGCCAGGACATGTGAGTATCCATGCATGTGGAAAGAGCGCCGCAAAAACCGGGTAAAACTTGCACCTGATCCCCTCCGGATGAATAAATTACTGGTAAGTTCCGGGTGTATTGCCCGGAAAGACGGTCGCCGGGAGCTCTCGACGCTCCGGAAAGACCAATGCAGCCGGAGTGAGGCAGGTATATATCTCTTCAGCATCCGTCCCAGGGGAGTCATTTCGCTATCTCTCTTTCTCTTACATCCTAGAAGCACATTCACAAGATGGGTCGGCCAAAACTCTACCACACGGAGCAAGAGCGGAAAGATGCTCGTCGTCGCTACAACAAAACAGCATATGCAAAATCCAAAAGGTGACTGAAATTGTCTTGCGATCATTCTTTTATCAAGTTCGTAATTTACACGACCACGTTCAAGGGTTAAGGCGGGGCGCGAAAACGGGAGCTCCGAGGCAGAACCGAAGGAGCAAAAAGGAGAGCCTTTAGTTGAGAAACGTGCATGCAAGCAGACTCTGTTATCATTTTTGCCTGCTACTCCTAGGTGAGTCACTCTCTTCACATGGCGCCATCATGCACGACTAACCCAGTGTACCTACAGCGGTCTGTCTGAAGCCAAGGCCAAGCAAGATTTGCCTCATCTGTCCACTAAACTCCTAGACGTGAGGACCGGTACTACTGACGCTGCGCCAGCCCATTTCGTCAAAGGAAGCGGTGTCATCGGGGGATCCCAACACGTCAGGTGATTTGCGCGAGTGAGCCATCTTTTGTCTGCACTGAGACCTTTACAATAGGAGCATAAGTGCCCGACAACGCCCTCTAGATCCTGCTATTTCTATCGACTCGGAAGAACCGGAGTGGCCCAGCGATGACACTGACGCGTCAACAACTGAGAAAGATCCACTCCCTATTCAGGATCAATGCGATCTTCTGGAATTTGAGGTTGACCTATGGGTGCCGGGCAGGATGTATGCAAGACGGTCTTTGGGTGCTTTTATGTGGGGAGTCTTTCGCAACACTCCTCAAAATTTCCCAGACCAAATGGCGGCAATGATTGATTCGGGCCAGAGGATCACGCGCCGCCTCTTCGCTTTTCTCGCTAGCAGCAGGGAGGATGATGTCTCGCCATACATCGAAAAGATCGAATGGCTGAACTTCAGAGTCCATTTGGCGATGGCAGCCATTCAGATCAGGCGGCAGATGATAGAAGATGGATTTGTACAGGCCTTTCCTGCAATAATGGAATGGGACGCCGTGCCCGGTGACTGGAATGGTGTGGCACCGCGCCAAAAATAAGCCCCAAGTGTTAGGAGGTCGTTTTATATACTTTTAGGCACCGTCTATATTTCACAATTCAATTTTCCTCATTCGCGGGTCGAGAAATTTCCCATCTCTTGTCCTCTTTCCGCTACCTCCTAAGTCGGCCAAACCCTTTGCACAAGCAATGTCCACCTCAACCATCGCGTTTTCGAATTTCAAGGATCGAAATCTCGCCTGCGCGATTCAGCGTGCCGACATCAAAGCAAGGAGACCGCACGGAGTCCCTGGAATTGTGCCTGACAAACCCAAACACGGTCGCCTGGCGCAAATACACGCAGAGTTGAGGATGATGTTCTTTGCCCTCAATGAGGAAGAAAGAATTTCATACAGTGGTTGATTCAGACGAAAAGCTCAAGTATGTCGTGATACTGGTCGTTAGACATTTCGAAACTGATCTTGCGGCGGTGCACGAATATAGTCCTGCTGGAGAATGACGGACAGGAAAATATGATTCGATCATCCTCATAGCCCGAGCAGCTTGGTGAATTGGAATTCCATGTGGTTTCGCTAGTGTAATCTTCCATCGCTATGATTCAATGATAGAAGAAAGAAAATGGGCTTTTCGGCATCCACACTGCCATCGTGTCAACTGCTTATAGCAAATACGTATCACTTACACTTACAAGTAGTACTGTGATCTTTTGCACTCATCCGGAGTGCAGGGCAACCGGAAACCAATGTGCCCGGAAACCAATGTGCCCGGAAACCAATGTGCCCGGAAACCAATGCGCCCGGAAACCAATGCGCCCAGAAACCAATGCGCCCGGAAACCAAGGCGCACGGCAGTGGCAAGCCTGCCTTTCTGTAAATGCGACAGGCCCTCAACAGCCATGGGTCAGAATCGCCAGCATCCGAGGCTGATGTTATGGTACCTTCCAGATGGATAAGGTTATGGAGAGTATGGCCATAAGTTCTTGGGCATCCGCCCGGACGAGACTTTCTGGAATCAAATGCAAATGGCCACCGTGGGAATTCACGGTGATCAATCGAACGGAGATGGAAATCAACAACGCTCCGCTCTATGACCTTTCACTCAGAACATCATAGCATGAAAAACAAAACAACTCTCTTTGAACTTACCGTGGAAGACAAATCAGTGTTGGCCAGTCGCATTGTAGAATTTCGTCATGCCACACGCTCGGAGCGTCGGCTAATCGCTCTGGCAGTCGCAAAGCAACTGAGCGGGCTTGACGCAGAGCCGCGAATCCAAGCGAGATACTTAACAGTTAGTAAACCAAGCGGATCCAGAGCTTGATTTTGTTGTATTAATCTTTTCAACCAGGCGGTCAGGAACTGGTTTTTCAATCGTGGAAAAAAGCCGGAAGTCATCAACCTTTTCCGCCACCGCAGCTATGCGCCGAAAGACGTTTTCAACATCCAGTTTCGCGATGACATTACTAAGGCCGCGCAGGAGGTCATGGGTATCACTCAGTCGTCAGGGCCATCAAATACCAGTAGAGAGGACCCTCGAAAGGCTTTCGTTGGCGTGCGCCAAACCCAACTCACCAAAATGTACGACGCATTGAGTTCTACGCAGAAGAGGGAGTATGAAAGATTGTCGAAGGAATGGTCGGATACGCGAGCTCCGGAGGATGTGATGCTCAGGTAAGTCAGTCATCATCTTGTCTTTCCACGGTTCATAAATAAGGCTGTTCCAGGCGGGCGGAGCGCTATACTGCCACATATACCAAGGCTTATGCAAAGCAAATGCATAAAGAACTTAATGTCCGTGTGATCGTATTTACTGTTCAGAAGGACGCAAACGACGTCATACATGTCTCCTGGTTAGTTAGTGCGGGTTTCCGTCCTCGTTGGTCTGACTTCTTTTCTTTCCAAGCCATGACAACAACAAATATTTCGATGGTGCTAAGGAGTTCAACCAAGTGTGCCCCGATTGGCGCACACAGGCTATTGAAGACGAGCTTGGAGAATATGGCAAAGAATTGTATCTTCAAGGTACATTGCTCTTTACCGTCCCAGCATGTCCAAGTCTGATAAACACGAAGCGCGCGAGGACGTAGCAAGCACGCAACAGGCCGCAGACAAACAGGCCCTCGATGATAGATCTCAAGTTACATACGACTCCACCGGGTATCCTCAAATCCCCTTCCCAGACCGAATGACACATAAAGCCATGCATCGATCCCTACGCGAGATCCTGACATACTACTATCGTAAGCATCAACATTTGCCGAGACCAGCTGTACCAATCGGACTTATGTATTGATTTGTTAGAATGTGCCTCGGGGCGTCTGTCCAGCCCTGTTCCCTGGAAATACATCGTTCCACATTACAAAGATTACATCGAGGATAAATATCTTCCCCCATCATTTCAATTTACCAAACCGGACCACTTGCAGGCTCAACAATGTGTTGTCTTCCTGAACTATCTACGACAGCGTGAGGAGCAATTTGGGACTGGGGGCGACGTCTTTGCTTGGAAGGCTATCTGCCAGAAAAAAGACGGAATATTTCAAGCCGTTCCTGCTCTGGTTACTTTGAATACACCTCAACGAGCAAAAGGTACAGGGAAACGCAAGACACAGGCTATGTCGCTGGCGGAAGACCTGCTCATGGAAGATGACGATGCTTGGCAGTCGCCGGATGACGTTGATTGGCAAAATGTCGATGGACGAGACAGTGATAGCGATTTAGAATCTGAGGGGGAGGAGGAGTATGGGCAAGCCACGACGCATGCCACTTGGATGGAAGCGACTCTTGACCAGAGGCTCCACGCTAGTCACCCTGCATCTGAAAGTGATGCCGACGACGATGAAAATCGCGCCCCACTTCCTCCGGCCATGCGCAGAAAGCGGGGAAGAATTCCGGCCAGCGTCCAGTCCGATGATGATGATGACGAAATGATTGATTTGCCACCGGGCGCCGCTACTGTACAAGGCACCGGAACCTTTCCCCCGGAGGCCACAATTGGGCTTCCGGTCCCCATAGTTCCGGAGCCACACCCAGCCGGCTTTACCAATGGCTCTTCTGGCTCCCCAGCCAGCAAGGTTGGTCGGAAGCGCCCTCGCATCGAGGTCGACGTAGCAATGGAGATTCAAGGCCCACGCAAGAGGACGGCCAGTAGTCGGTTGCAAGAAATTGAACATGCGCAGGAGGAAGCCGCGGCAGCTGATAAGGCGAAGAAAATGGCAAAGATGCTCAAGGCAGCTAGCAGGGCTAGCGGAAACCAATCCAAACGTGGCGGAAGACAGCAAAGTGCCGGTATGCGGAAGGACAAAGCTGAAATTGCTCCGGCTCGACCGGTAACGCCTCCCGCCCGACCAAAACCAAAAAGAAGACAGAAAAAGCAAGTGTAAATATTAGATATGACTCCACCCGGCCGGTGGAACCTGTAATCGCGCCTGTACGTTAGTCTTCATATAGTATGCAACGCAAATTCGTTCTCCGTCAACATCTTCAACGCCATGTCTGAGCAGCCGTCCGCATACCCCTATCACAGTGCCCGACCTGTACTGTAGCTTCACTCCCACCCCGGGCAATGCAAATGTTGCCGTAGTATACGGACCCACTGTCACCAAAAGATCCATCCAAGACGAAGAGGTACCACTATCTCGATGAACCGGAGTTTTCCTGTTGCTGATGACCTGAACTCCGTTGAATAACGAATACCATAAATCCAATGCAACCACGTCGTCGCAATGCAATGGCAGTTGCTCTATGCAGGTCAGACCCATCTGATATTGCTCAGGATGCATGATCGATAGCAATGCAGACAACAAGATCGACGTAACTCTCATTTCCACGAGCCATGTGCGTGCTGGAGACCTGGGTCCAGCCCATCGGAGACTAGCAGATGCTCTCAGTCTGTATTTTGGACCCTGCGACATGGTTTCAGACAATACACAGATAATTATGGAACTGCCTCACATCGTGGCCCATTTCAAACCAAGCTGGGGAAATATTGACTGCACCTGGCAGCGATAGGGTGGATACACTAAACGGTTGGAAAAACTCTGTTCTTGATCTCCAGCTACCGGCTCGATGACCCCCCTTGAAATGATGTTGGAGCCAGATATTGGCCAACCACATCACATGCTACCGTCGATATCAGATTATGGGTGCACGGTGCGAATTGCGAGAAAATTTCATACACGTCGGAACCGAGTCAATACTTGAGGGAGGTACCAAACCATCAACCGACCAGCGCAGTCCGTGACCACGTGCGGGGTAGTGAAAGTGGGGAGATGGCCTGTGAATAATGGGGGAAAGCGTTCTTCCAAAGTATTTTCCAGCTTCTCATTGCGCCCATGAGCCCGGGGGGGCAAAGCTTCCGCGTAATCAGCAGCAGACCATTTGACGCGAACTGTGTTATAGGCTCGAAAGTCATGCATGGGACAATGAAAGACAAAATTTCGCTCACTGGGATGGTTTTTAGCCTCTCGTAATATGAGCGCCGCTGAATTGCATTCCAGCACCATCTGGGCATCTAAGCATGAATGACTTTGTGCAACAGTGTCGTTGTCGACCACGGCGCAAAGGTATGCAGCGACCGCCTTCACGTCCAAAAGAAACCTGCCCATGATGATCAGGAATACATTGTAGCAAATATTCAGCAAAGCATACTGTTTGGCTGAGGGCATGAGAAGCTTATTTAGCAGGAGTTTGGTCGGGATTGAAAGGCAAACCTTCCATCGTGTCAAATGTTGCGCCTGGTCAAGAACACGTACAAAGCCTCGTTGACCATTACGGGATCGATGCCCGGATCCACCGTCCTTAGCCAGCCATGAGGCGGGACCAAATATGATCATGAGAGATCCTATCGGCCCCGCTCACGGGCTTTTCTCGCAAAGCGACCTCCCGTGATCGATGTTATAACACCTTGTAGTCTCCCGCACCATTACGTTGTCGCCGGTGGGACTGGGGGAAGTTGGTGCTGGCGACTGGCTGGGAAGGTGGTGGAGGCATGGGCGCCTGTTGCGATAGGGAGCGCATCTGCGTCAGAATTTGGCGTAGCTCGTTCTGAGGAACACCAGCTTCGACCAAGCCATGCAACTGCAAGGTTTCGAAGTGAGCATTTGACGTTTATAAAGGGTGTTGTAACATACTGTGTGTAAGACCCCGATATTATTCCGCGCCCGGTCATCGTAAGGGTTGGACTGAAGGGCGCGATCCTTCTGGCCTAGAACGAATTCCAGTTCGCTGATAACTTGAGACTTGGATATGTGGCCGGGTCCTTGGTGAAAGCCTACCGATTACTGTAGATTTAATGAGTAGAAGTCGACCAACAAATATAACCGAGATGCTGTTGCGGGTAGGACTGGGGGAAGTTGGAAGAGCTGGCGACTGGTTTAGATGTCTGGGAGTGTCCGGGGCCCAGTACAATCTGGGCCGACCCGCGCTCCTTATAGGAGTCAGCAATCATGCCAAGGTTAGTGCTGCCGCAAGTTGAAGTGAAGTGAGGCTGAAGCGCCGAAAAAGGCTACTTCACTCACTTCAGATTGAGGTGAAGTTCAAGCTGAAGCAGGCTGAAGTCGCCTGGCAACCAAGGCTACCTTTTTGGTTTGCGCGCCACTGCTCAGAACTGGCAGAACATTCACGATGCTTCGTCGAAAAATTCGCTCCGGAAAGTCGGGAGTAACAGGAGCCGGGAACGTGACGTCTACAAGAGGGAAACTCACCAAATATGCGGAATTTACAACTACCGGCAATCCGATTCAGCCCAGCCTGCAGCCGACTTCACCAACTTCAAACTTCACGGAATTCGATCTCCGATGAAGTGAAGTGAAGTCCGGGCTGAAGTCACTTCAACTTGCGGCAGCACTAGCCAAGGTCCGGAGTCAGAACACTTATATGGCAAGGTCCGGCGAGGTCGGCGCGTCAGCGGTGACTGAGATGATGACTTTCTGCCTCCCATATGCTCATCTCTACCATGGAATATACCTCTACAACGTCAGCGATGCAGATGGGAGAGAAGTGGAAGTGAGCGTTCAGTGCTATCATCGTTTACAATTAAAGGAGGACTGACCTTCTGTGTTTTGTAGCGCGGAGCAGAACATGGACTTTTCCGTTCAAGTAGACACCGCTGCGGCGCTTTGTCCGCGAGAAACGGTTCTTTCGTATGATGTTATGTGCAGCTTTGACTTGAATGCAGAAGCAGCAGCTGAGGTTGGTGACAATGATTTAATATTCTGATTAGGACTTAGTATATGTCGCTAGACGCCAATGCTTTGGATCACCGCGAACCAAGGCCCTGGCGCATAGATGTAGTCTCTTCATATTATCATGTACTTTCGAACAAATTCGCCAGCTCCTTTTCTCGGGGTGAAGCTCATATAGACTGAAGAAAGAAATACTATTGATTGACTGAACAATTATGAGAACAATAACATCTTATATCGACTGCCCCAATGTGATATCCTCATAAAGTGCATCATCCCGTGACTTCCGGGCAACATCCCAGGCACGAAGAGAATTGGCGAGGGCGGCATCTGCAATGAGTATTGAAGAATGCGGGGAGGTCATCTCTCTTTCCTGAGAAGAAATCAGAACTATCAACGAAATGAGCAATAGACCTGCAGTGACTTACCGCGACACAATCACAGTCATCCAGAGAAGCAATTACATACTTAGCAAGACACACCTCGCAAATATCATCATTGCAGGGATTCTGTTGGACGGGGTTGGGAGATGGCGACGCCTCACTGCTGGATCTCTCCATACACTCGCCATCGGTTTCTGATGACGATAGCGACGAGGGACCACGGATTGAGCCCAGACTTGTAACGATGGGGGTGCCGAGTACACTTAAAGGACAGATCCCTCGGATTAATAGACTCACGGCATCGTTGAGAGGCATGCCGGAGGGTGGGGCCCATGGGGAGTTCCTTGACGCGCCAGCCATCGGAAAAGTCGAAGGTGACCGAAGTGTGAGTCGACACAGGGCTGTCCACGGACTGGGCGCGTATTTCCTGCTCAATACCCATACGATATGCACCTAATACTGGGTGAATGACTTTCTACATAAGTATCGAGTGTATGCGCGTACCAAGGGCCATGCCCGTAGCTAAGAGGAAGGATAGCTCAGTAGTCACTTGCAGACCGTCCACATTGACAAGTCGTCCACGGTGGTCTTTGAATATTGCAGGCATGGTAGAAAGTGGGTAAATGCGAAGCGTGATGTATGACATCGTTCCAGTCCTTAATATAACTACCACGTGAAGTGCCTCAGGCCGGGTCGACCTGTCCGGAGGGCAATCCGGATGCCCCGGAGTGGTACAGTACCGGAGCGACCCTTTAATGGTGGAAAATATGGTCCGGTAAGAATGTAATACGCCATAATCTCATTGAAATATCATTGCGGCACTGCACTTGCTTACAATTACAAAATGGAAACGATGAATCATGTTGAAGCCTATTCGGGTACCTACTGCGCAGGGGCGTCGCATCCCTTTGCGCAGAGCTTCGCGCCGCCGCATCCCCTGGCGCAGAATGTTTGGAATGACGTCGGAGCCTGTTGAAAGGCCTGGACGTCAGACAACACGTCATCGACACGCGCCAGGCCCTCCCGGATAAGGTCAGTTTTCTCGTTGACGTTCATGGTGACCGATTTAAAACCATTAGAAATGCCTTCACCACTGGAATCCATGGCTTCCTTCAGCTGGATGTAGTGCTCGTGCATTTTGTCCAGTATGAATTCGTCCGGACCGTCGGGCGATGGACCGGCTTGAGAAATAAAGGCGCGGATACGCTTCTCGCTGGCCATGATGTTGTCGGTGATGACACGTTTCAAGTGGCCTTCTTGCTCCTGGAGCGCCCGCTCTATGTCGGTTCTAATCGACTTTCTGATGCTGTCCCCAAACTCCTTCAGTAGCTCTTTCATTTCTGGCAGGCAGATATGTCGCAGGGTTGGATAAAGATCTGCCGGAAGTGGGGCTTTTGCGGTCGTTATCAGAGTGGAGAGATAATGGATGCTGGTTATGCCTTACCTTCAACTGTGGCCTCGATTTCTGTGTTCTCGCCGGGCGGCTTCTCAACAATTCCTGGGGCCGCCACGCTAGCGGACCTGGCTGCTGGGGCAGTCACGCTAGCGGACCTCGCCGCTGGGGCAGTCACGCTAGCGGACCTCGCCGCTGTGGCAGTCACGCTAGCGGACCTGGCCGCAGAACCCCTGGTCACTGCCGGCTTCGAAGGATTATTCTTGCTCGATCTTGATTTCGATGCCCTAGTTGGAGGAGCCGTAGTATCAGCCAACGTAGGAGCCGTAGTATCAGCCAACGTAGGAGCCGTAGTAGGAGCCGTAGCATCAGCCGTAGCATCAGCCGTAGCATCAGCCGTAGTAGCGTCTTTAGACTTCTTATTAGGTTTCTCCTTGTCTATATGATGACTGCATCCAAGCTTGCCTGCCCTGCAATGACCGCAGGCCGGTCCCTTTGTGCCTGGTTTCGGCAAGGGGAGAGACATGACGCATTGCTTCCCCCGGGCGAGACAGTTGGTGCAACATTGTGGATCTCCCGGAGGCTGAGCATATGAGCGAAGAACAGAACACATTAGTCCTTGAAACACTCACCACAACTATGTATGAATAATTTGGATTTTCCATCATCTCTCTTAAAATAGCATCGGATCTGGCTTCCTCATTAAGGCGTTGATTTTGGGACTCGCTTGGGCTTGGACCTCGGGCTCCTACCAGAGAAAATCAGCGTCATGTGACAATGCAGCCTGGTTCAGCTCACGTTTTTTACCGGTAAGCACCTTGCCTGCATGCTCTGGAACTCGAGATCAGCGTCCGTCATGGTCGAGCAGTTTCATTTCACTAACCATCTGGGCCGTCCGGTTGTCCAGTGGCGTCTATTGCAACAGGCGATCATCACGTTGCGGTCAACATAAAAGCAAAAGCAACTCACCTTTCACGGACTGAGCGTCGGCCATCTCCACATCTTCCGAGATGAGTGCTCTCACATAGAATGGGAATGGAGGAAAATAAGGGTCATTGATGAAGTTCATGAGTTGGGGACCTAATAACAATGTTTATGGGAGCTCAGACATGGAAATGTCGATTGGCTCACCGATCGTTAGTTCCTTCCTTTCTCCCGGAATGGCTAAAGGCACTTCGGATGTATCGACTGCGGATAGTGAGACGATGTGTGCAGTGGGACATCATTTGGCACTTACAAATGTATTTCACATTCACCAAGCCGTCGAGTTGCCAAGGCTGAATCGTCTTGCCATGCTTCGATTCTGCCATCCACAAAGGATACACTTCCATCATCCATTCATGCAGATGGAAATTTGAGCTTGCACCGCCAGCGCAGCGTCGCAAGAACACGAAATGAAACTGGATCACAGTTACCAGGTCAGGTCCGTTATACGTTCAAATCCGCTCACCATGATCGCGTTCAGGCATGCTCGCTTCCGTTCCGTGTCGATTCTGTCCAGCTCCAGCACACTAAATAGCCAGGCAGCCAAGTTGATCGACCGTTTCACGTAGTAAGGCATATTATCATCCATCGCTTTCTTCAGGCTAATCACTTGGAGTTCGTTCAGGGCCTTCGGGTTCATGGTGGATTGTCGTGGAGGTGGTGGTCAATGGCAGAGTGACTTTGGCGAGTTCGGTCCCCGGATCCGCCGGCATTTGCCGACCTCGCTGCAAATGATCTTGTTATGTGGCAATCGCGCTGCCTCTTCAAATAAATAGCTGCAGTGTGCTTGGTCGCAATTGCCCAACCTTAAACCTACAGGACAAATTCTGCCAATAAATTTCCAGCTCAGGCGGCACTTTTTTCCTTCGTTCTGTCAGCGTTTGTGTAATCATCTCATCACAGTCACCTTCGCTATTTCGATCGTACTACTACGTTACTGAAGGACTACACTGAAAGTTTCGAACGGCGAAGCAAGAGATATTCTAACTGAGTAAGGTGACTTTTTCCATGATCTATTTGTCAAAACTGACGCCTACCTCTAGCAGTTATTCGCTATCATTTTGCTAAATTTGTTTTCTCTTACCCACCAATCCGTTGGAATATTCGTCGTATCAGAGAAAACGGTGGAGGCATGGATGTCATTGAGGAAGGCATGGAACTCATTGAAGATGATGGCGGTAATTTCCCAATGCCGGAGTGGGCAAAGGACTCCACTGTGCATCCCAACCCCAGCCACCCGTGGGCATTCGATGATTGGATTTACAGGTAAGTCCCTCGTGGAACATAGTCCGGGCATAAAAAATGACATGAACTCCAAGTCACGCGGACCACTCAGATCCAGCGAGCAAAGGAAAGGAAATATTGTCGCAGGAGCAGTCCTTTTCGATAGTAAGTCCCTATCATCGCTTGATACTCACTTATTTTAATATATATTAGGCGGAAATAACGGTTGGATCGTCCGATATTTGCTATTCGCAAGACTGGCAAGCTCCCCCGTCTCTAGTTTCGTCTTCTTCCATGAGGTCCGCTAACATTCCCGCCTTCCGCGACAGGGATGTGAGCTCGATGGACTGTAGAAGGGATTTCTCAGAGACAGCCGGGGGGGCTCCTGCGGGTGTTCGTGTGGGGGGCTTTATGTGGGGATGGGCAACGCCTGCCAGCCAAAATCGATTCCCACGATGTGTTATGTAAGTGTAAATCACAGATTTCGTGACCCACCTAAACACGCAAAACCATTTCGCGTTTGTGGATCGACAGGGTCCCCGGAGCTCCTTGTTTATGTGGACAATATTGTTAAGGAAGATTTTTTTGAGGGCTTCTCCGTGACAGAATTTCATTTTCATCTCTTGAGCCATTTTCTCAGTCCAATCAGTAAGAAAACTGGGGTCTATCTACAGCTGCAAACCATATATCGCGGTTCCGTCACGGAGAAGCCCTCCATTTTGAGCAGAAATGAAAAAGTCATCTATAATTCGAATGACGAAGATGAGCCCACAGACTGGAAAACGTGAAATGGTTTTTGAATGATCACATGCAGATTCTGGTTTGATCACTCAAATGAGAGTCAATCGCAGCTAGATTTGGGAGAAATACCATTCACACTAGCTATGAGAATCATTTTAAAGTCGTAGAACTGAATTGGCTTGCGGGTGGAAGCCAGATCGTTCAGAGCACATTCGAGGTGGCTCACGCACACCTCGTTTAAAGACTCCGAACAAGCATGAATTCATCCTCTCGATGGTGCAAAACATGAATTCAAGAGTGCTACGATCTCATAACTCCAATTTAAATTCTTTAACTAGTATCTGAAACTATTCTTGAGCCTCAGAAAGCTTGATGAGGGTCTCAATCGTCTTGAATCTGTTTGACGAGGCTTGGGTCAGCTTGGGTCACCAATTTCGAGCAGTTTGGCTGATGGGAATATTACATAAGCGTGACACGGTCTTTACAGGCGTTGCCCATCCCCACTTTATGCTTGGGTGTGAGGGACTCACCACCCAATCCGAACCCCTAGCTGTCCGGGTGGATGGTGAAGGTACCCCAGAGGTACAGGACTTCCGGCCGGAAGCTGCTCACGTGATAATTGACTCGTGAGTTTTATTACATAATTTGAAACTGGACCATCATCAGTTTTCCCATCACTGGCAGAACTGTCGCTTCATCAAACGCAACAATGGGAAGACGCGGCAAAGTAGCCAACCAGACAAGAGACGGCAGAGAAGGCGTCGCAAAGTTGGAGAATTCTGATACCCGGTCTTCTCGGTATGATTGTATGTGATTGTTCTTTCAAACTTTCTGCTCACGGGAGATTGGAGAACGAGCAAGCTTACCACGGTGTTTCCCCCGGCAGTCGGTTCAGAAATGATGGACTGGGATAAACCGTACGTTTTCGCATAATTTGCGGGACGAGTTTGGCATTGATCCTTCGCTTAATAGATTCCAGCCCAATGATGTGGATAATTTTACGGGGCTGGTCCCGGAGGTGGTCATTACAAACGGCTTTCCGTCCACATCGTCAGTCTTTCCTGCAACCTGTCACATTGGACTATCAACTGAGGAACCTTCACGGCATTGCAGAGGACATGTTGAGGTTGAAGCAAAGATGAAAAACTTGAATGCCAGGTATGTCATTCGTGCAATGCAGATGATGTCCTCCCCACATCAGTCTCAATTTGGCATCCGTCTCGCCCGAAGTCTCGAAGAACATGAAGGGAAAGAACCCCTCGATCAGTTTTTGGAGTACAGGGATATCTCGTACATTGCATCTTTTCCCTCTCTGTATGATCGACACCAGCCTTACTAACCAAGAATCGCGCAATAGCCCAGCCTCGAACAATGATCCAAAGACACACTCAACTCCCATCCAAACCGCCCATCTTTCGTACGCCCCGCTGTTTCTCAGCTCTCTAGCGAATCGTTATTGAAGCACTAGTCAGACTACCCGGACCGGAACCTATGGATATATGTGATGCCGGCTCAGCCCCACCGGAACATACGAACATGGTGGATGAGGGGAGGCACGAAATGCCTGCTGCAACTGGGGGGTGAGTTGCCTAACATCATCCCTGTTGGTTAGCTGGTTGATGTTGTGATACCAAACCAGACCGGATCAAGCGGTCCCCGCAACCGTCCCGCTTGAAGCACAGGCGTCTTTGCCGCATTCGCCAGATATATCGGTGCCCGAAATACCACAGGAGTGAGTCCCGGGACGTGGTTGAAATGGAGTTTACTGACTGTGTTATGCCCCTTGACAGCCATACGTTCCCCGACATACAGCATGCCAAGCCTTCCACCAGGTAAGGTGCATGCATTCGCCTTTTCCTATCTAAACATGAGATCCTGCCGTGGCATCAGCGCGAAAAACCAATTTTGCCAGCCGTCCGAATCACAAACTGAACCAGTGGGGAAAGACTGGGCCCACGGTATTTAGACATTTGTATTGGTGCTTGCATGATACTTACCATGGTAACTAGACCATCCCGTTCAATGGCAACTGGAGTTCATTCTCGCCAAAGACTTCCTCCAAGGACGGACCAATAGCGATGCAGTCGAGTCGTTTGTGTCCATCCGTAGTGCCATGGACCGGTGCTCTATTAGCCCGAATTCTTATTCGACAGCAGTTATTTCCGCAGCAGAGCAAGATTTTTACGAGGAGTCCCGGGTCAATCGGGAGACGCTTGATGTCGTTAGGAGTGCCAGGGCTTCTGTCTTGCGAGCCCATCGCATTTTTTCAAACGCCATCTCTGATATCGATGAGGGTTTGTACTAGATTCTGTTATATTCAAATTGCTATAGTCTATTGTCATCCGCTGTCGCATTCAGAAATCTCTCTACTTTCCGCACAGACATGCCGCCAGGCGGCAATGCGACTTTCTATCTGAGAAGTAAGGCTGGGGGCTGACAATTCGAATGAGTTAGTACATTTAGCCCCTGTCTACCTACCAACTGCAAGCGGCCCCTCCGATGTATCTTTGTATTCCTCGCTCATCTGCGTCTGCGTCTGTGCGTTTCCTGTGCCCTCTGTGACAGACTGTCCTTGGGCTGAGATAGTACCCTTGCGATCGATGAACTACACCTCGGATTCAATGTAAGTGTCTTTACAACTACCTAATACTAATATCCGTAACTACCCGTTCTCCCGCGATTGACTCCTACATTCAACTACCATGACATCTTCCGCTCTCCTGGGGTCCTTCTCCAAGCTCGACGGCGAGAACTACGAGCCATGATGTGCCCAGATCCCCAGGATCTTCGTCGCGGTCGACGCCGACGACATGGCCTCCGGTATCGAAAAGGAACCAACGGGCAACGACGAAGGCAAGCAGCTGGAATAGAAACACAAGAACAAGAAAGTGAGCCTCGTCATATGGACTTGCAAGGAGTTTTGATGGTGCACCTAATCGAAGGCATCAACCCACTCCACTCGCGAACATGAAGACCAGGTTCGAAGCGCCGAACTTCAGCCGCCGTGCCGCGATCCGGAAGGCCTGCTGCGGCGTCGAGCACGACCCCTCCCAGCTAGCACCAGTACATGCAGGTCATATTGCATAATCCCTGTAACTCACCATTCATGAATTTCTATTAATGCCCCGAAGTTTGCGGTAAGTCACCATGCGGTAATCACAGCACATTATGCATAATGCACTCGGGAGATATCCCCGGGGCGGCTAGCAGGTGGCTGGCCCTTTACCCCGGCCGGCTGTCCGTGCCACCAGTATAATAGCTACCCTAGCTGCCACTGCCACTATATAATAGCCACAATAATACTCTATAATTAAAAAATGATATATTTATATTTAAAAATAATATAAATCAATGCCTCTGGTGGCGGGCAAACCCTACATTAAATCTGTGCATAATTGCTCTCGAAACTGCTATTAATCAGGCCAAAATCAATACTCGTCCTCAACAGGTGGGGAATCATCCTCATCAACCTCGACATCAATGAGCTGGTCTGTTCTGATTTGCTTCTCAGCCTCCTCAGCCTCGGCCATATTTCCTGCCAGAATCGGCGCCGCGCGCAGCTTGGCCCGCCGCCATTGCTCTGCCCATTTGTTTGCCAGGCGCTCCTCCATGACGGCGTGGCGCAATGCGTACGCAGCAAGCCCTTCCTGTAGCTCCACTGGCGTTGTCAAGCGAAGCCCAGCTTGTTGCGTCCACCGCCGTGCAATATATCGGGTGGTGACCTCGACGCGCCGCATCTCCTCCACGAGCAGGTGTACGTCATCAAGCCAGGATCTCGCCGCGGCCTTGGACTTAGCCCATTGAACGCGCAAGGCTGCAATATAATTTTTTAGCAGTGAAAACATTTTAACTTGGCGAAATACTTGCCCTCAAGAACCGCCGCGGCGTCATCCGCCCCCTCCGCAGCGGCATTATACCAGATCCACGAGAGGGTGCGGCGGGTGTCCCCAATCACGCCGTTGACCAAAATGCCGTCTCGTGTGTCGCCAACTTCCCTTTGTCCCGCCCGAACCTTCTCCCTTCGCGCCTCCTTCTCCTTCTGAGTCAACTCGCGCTCATTCATAGCGCGGCAGTCGTCGTCGAGAAGATCCTTGTACCGATGGGTCCACGGCCCAGGTCCTGCGAGGGCGAGGTAAGCCCGGCGGCAGTGGCGATACCGCATCTTTGCGGCGTGGACTTTGACGTCAACGCGATGCTGGACGGCCCTGGCGCGGGTGTTGGGGCGCTGACCCTTCACGTTTTGGACCTTCCATCTGTTGACGTGCGACCGCGCCCGCAAATGCCGACGAAGCTGCTCGAGCGTATCGCTTAGCGACGCCTCGCGGATCCGACACTCGACATCGGCGACGCCAGCGAAGCACGCCCGGGCGCGACTCTGATCCCCAAGTTCGGATGGCATAAACAGCCGCACGGCCTCAGCGTGGATGTCAGGGCTGTCTTGTAGGAGCGCGGGCTCTTCAAGAACCGACCCTAGGCCGGGCATATAGTGGACCTGAAGCGTGCGGAAATAGGTAATTTTTTTCCTGATGAGGACGCGCCGGTCCTGAAAGCCAGCCAGCTGCAACGACGTCGCATCTGGCTTCGCTTTGACATCGCGCAGCAGCGAGCGCCTGAGGGAGAAGTTAAGCCAAGTCCAACTGAGAGAAAAAGCGGCAACAACTCACTGAAGTTCCTCAAGCTCGAGGCCGAGCATAATGAACGTTGTGGGTGTGTGGGGCTGGCTTGCACTGAGACCCATGCGTGCATGCTCTTCATTTGCGAGTTGAAGCTTGACTTTATTGACGGTGAGCTCTGTTTGGAATCAATATCGTACCGACGGCGTCTAATTATTGACTTACCAGGCTCCTTGCAATCATACGGGCACGGCTTTGAAGGGTCGGCCTCCCACTCCGCGAGCATGAGCTCCCACTCTGCGATGCAGCCGGGATGGTCCTCATTCAATCCCTCCTCCAGCCCGCGAAGGGCGCGCCAGTAGTATATTGATTCAGTTATGGCCAATACCAGCTTTTTCAGCAAAGAGTTCCCTATCCCGCGCGATGTGAGCACGCGGCAGATCAGATGCGATAATCTAAACCTACCTGAGTCCAGTATCTTCCGCCAGTTTCCAAATCCACATATGTCATCTAGGACGTTGTGCCGAGCCCCCGGCCCCATCTCTTTAGTCTGAGCGGCGGCGCGTCCCAGAACCGACCAGCCTCGCTCGGGGGCCTCACCCTCCACCCGACCCACGCCGCGCGTCAGCCGCAGAGAATAGCGGGCGTAGCATTTTTTTCCGTGTGCCTCGAGATGGAATTGGGGAATTTTGCCGACAAGCGCCTGCTTGGGGAAGGTTGGTTGGATAGCCGCAGGTAGAGAGGTCACGCGCGCCCACAAGTTCACGATCCACTGGCACATGATGTCGTAGGAGATGATTAGGAGAAGGATGTGCACGAGTCTTAGACTACAAAATAGAATATAGTCCATGTTGGCATATCTTTGAAGGATCGTCAGTCGGCGAAAAGATAAGGCGGATGAGGGGCTTACCGCTCTCCCTTCTGCAAGTCGCCCATGCCGTTGGGCCGCCAAAGTTCGTGACGCGAGCACAAGACTCCGCCTACGCCCGTAGTTCGAACGGCGGTGGTACGCTTCAAGTTCGCAAGGAAGATGGCGGCGAAGCCCGCGCAGCTGCTGATCTAAATGAACGTCAGCGCGCCGCGGTGCGAGAGAATTAAGTGGTACATGCCTCATCCTTATGAATATAGTTTTTGAGATGCTCGTGATAGGGGGCATCGTCCACAAACGTGGCCCAGCCCGGGCCAAGCGTGGGGTCCTTCGTATCGCTGGAGCGATTTCGATTCTGCAATCGAAAGCACGCATCCATAGCGACGATAAGGGCATATAGCCACCTTATACAGAGAATATATGAGAGGGCGGCATCAACTGCACGCGGAAGGACTGCGCACCTTTTTTCTAGGTCATTCTCCCACCCTTCAGGGAGGTTGATGCCTGGCTGCGGGCAGGCGCGACAATGCACGGCGATTTCACCCGGCTTGGTTGCCACAATGCCCGCAGGATCGTGGCCCCGGCCGGCGCGGGCGAGCATTTTGATATGGCGGTACTCGCGCACCATGAGGGCGAGCTGCGATAGACGAAACTGTGCGCGCGTGAGTATCCAAGCGCGGAGCGAGAGGCGTCATAAAGGCGCACCGGAACGTCCTCGAGGCCGGAACCATCCGTGATCAGCTCCTGCGACTTGTAGTAGTCGTATAGGGCAAGTTTACCCTGCAGGCTGAGGGTATGAAACTGCTTCAGGAGGGCGAAGGTAGCGGCGCTCCTCGGCTTCTCAGTGCTCGCCGGCCACCAAGATTGGCGCATGCACTGCGTGCGGTGCTCGACGGAGGGGGAGCAGTTGCAAAAGTCAACAGCCAGCTGGTGCACGCCATTTGTGTGGAGGACGGTGAAGGACTCCTGAGAAACAAAGCGATATGGGCAGATTTGGCCAGACGGGTGGCCGAGTTGGATTCTTAAACCCAACGCCTTGAGAGTTGTCTTTTCAAAAAAAGACCCGTTCCAGCGCTGCAGCATTTTGATCAGCCGCGTGCGTGGAAGCCAACGGGCAAATAAGTGCGCACCTCAATACAATGTAGGGGCAGTCGCCTATGTTCCTTTAATACACATTGCTCACACCATACCCGCACGTCGAAGCAATCTTTGCACCGGATGGTAGGCGCGTCTGCCAAGCAGCTTGGGCACTGCTCGTAGCAACCTTGAGGCCCTCGACCCTCGCGCCGCAAGTACTCGTCAAGATACTCTTGACGAAGCGGTATCCACGTCAGAAGAGGAATATCCTGCGCAATATGTCAGAGTGTGGATGGAAAAGGCATGACGCGTAGACTTACAGAATTGACATATCGTTTACGCGACACCTTCACCCCTTCGAGCGCATTGGATTCTTGTATCTCTTCTTGAAGAGGAACATCACTGTCATACGGCAGTGACGAATCCTCTGCAAAGTACACTGGAGTCTCGGCGGCAGCTGTGTCGGCCGTAGGTAGTGGTGCAGTCGGTTGCACCGTTGTGGTAGCCCAACGCACGCGCTTGCCGTCTCGCGAGAGTTCAAAAGTGTTGGCCTCAACGGGGAACTCGTCGTGATTCCAAAGCTCGTCATTTCCGCGCTTGTTGCGGGGAGGCATGAGAAAAGGACGGTTGGCGGACGGGGCGGACGGGACCGCAGCTGACGGAGGACTGACGAGGGTGCAGCACGTGACTTGGACTTGCGCCAAACATTATCACAAGGCAACATTTCGAGGTGGATAAATCTAACTAGAATTAAATACAAGCTTCCGGTCGTGCTCAAGAGTATCTAGGCGGGAATAAAGTCCAAGCAGGTCTTGAAACCTGGTGCTAGCCCCCGCCTCCACGCGCGCCCGAACTGCAGCACTTGCGTCCTCCTTCAGCTTGAAGCCGTGATCAACATAGCGAAAAAGGGCCCCCGCCGCATATTGGGTCATCCCTACGCGCGTCTCTCCATCGTGAATGGGCGTATTTCCATGGCGCATCACCGAAGAAGGAACGAGGATTGTCGACCCGGGCGGGAACTCCACGAACTTGTCGATATCAAAGAGGATGAGGTGACCGCCGCGCGTCGGGTCATATGAGCCCGCCGAAGTAATTGAGCACCAGCCCGCAGCGGCATTGCCATAGTCAAGGTGGTCATAACACGTAGCGCGCGGACCAAAATTCACCGTAGTTGCGGGAAATACGCTCCGTGGAAAATTCCAGATGAGGGAGGGGTCGTGTTTGCGAAGCCTGCTGAAGTAATCGCAGTATCGAGCATATAGCTTCGGTCCGTAATATGAGAATGCACCTGCAACAACCAAATATAAGCAGATGCTCGCGGATGACGCAAAAAGCCACCCACTGCTGCCAAAGTGCGCCACGCGCTTGACATACTTGTTCTTGCAGAAGGCCTTAGCGGCGCGCACGTTCCGCAAGCTCCCTTGATCGAGAACGGACGGACGCTGGGGCGCGGATCAGCCACAACTCTCAATCGGCAGCTCAGGCAGGCAGCGCACCTTCTGTCCTCCCCCGTGGGATACACCAAATGCCTTGGCGTATTGCGGACCGCGACGGTGAACCCTCTGTTTGTCGGAGAAAGTTGAATCGCGCTCCAGCCGATTGATGGCAGCCTCCAACCCAACCACGACCTCCGCCCAGTCATCAACTTTACCAGGCTTTTTGAGCGGACGGCCCACAAGCACGGCTACGATGCGCCCACCGTCGTCGAGTATGGTTACGGGCGCCCTGAAACTCAATCCGTCAGCAACGGCGCGCACCCATGGAGGCATAGAATGAGTACGCACTGCCCGTCCCAATGCAAAACGCTAAAACCAATCTCCTCCAGCTCTTGCGGGGTCCACAGATGCTCAGGGCGGATCGACTCCACCCGCTCGGCAGAATAGCCGCTAGAATTGACGGGGAGGTGGGCCTCGGACGCCATCTCCGTCTGTAAGACCCCCAGAGAGCCTCTGTATGAGGGCACGCGCAACGCAGTAGGCCCGGCGGCATCCTTCTCGCGCTGCCTCTTATTCCGACGGCGCTCCTTCTTTGCGGCGACGTCGCTGGCATACGACTTGCGCTTGCGCTTCTTGCCCGACTTCGGCGGTGAACCGGGCGGCGGCGGCGGCGGCGCTGAGGGCGAGGCGTCATCCTCGAGCTCGGTTACCCAGTCCGCGGAGCCATCGCAGTCTGAGATGACGGCGGGCGGCGCCTGCAACTCGTCGGATGAACACTCCAGCGTCGCGCCTCCAGCGTATATCGAGGAAAGGGACGACGATGAGGGACTCGACGAGAGGGACGTAAGGGGTGATGCGGGCGACCGCGGAGGTGAGTTAGGCGGCGAGTCGATCTGAGCGTCGTCGAGTTCTGCCGCCCGCTGAATGGCGGCGGCAAAGGATCTTCCTGTGAGAAGCGTCTCCGCAGGTGCAAAGAGACCAAACTCCCGGCCAGAGCGCAGCTAGTAAAGACTTACATCAATGGGCACGCGCAATACGCTCACAAAATGAAATTCACTCACCCTCCCCGTCCACCTGTCCGCGTGCAAGACCTCGCGCTTCTGGATGTGCGAGATAGTTAGCGCCGTGGCATGCAAGTACAGAGAAGGAAGAAAAAGGAAATAAAAGTCCCTCCGCGTTACGCCCAGCGCTACGTCGAAGGCCTGGTGTAGCCCTGGGTACACATTGCCAGGCGCGCAGCAGAGGAACCAACAAAAGTAGATAGAAGTGAAGTTTGCTTACCATATCGAGAGAAGAACAGTGAATGTCAAATAAGCAGCGGGCGTAGAGTAGAAGGAAGGGGCGGGTGTGAAAAATGGAGGACTGATGGGCTTGCAGGTAAGAATGGCGCGCGCTACTAGGGACGTGCGGGTCTTAGGTTTTCTGTTGATCAGGACAGTCACGTGACCGATAGCCAGTGCATCACTTCCTACTCGCCAGCGGCTCTGACGCCATGATCTGCCACGATCCTTCAAATTGCAAGTCTGAAACATGATATCTACGGTTTTTCTCAGCATATAAAAAGCACAATATCAACGATCATGGGGATTGAGCTCAAATTGGAGCTCATCTATCAGTCACAGTCAAAGCCGTCAGTCATAATTCTGCAGTTTTCAATACTTAACACTGGCGCTGGGACTTTCTGACTGTATTTCAGGTGCTGAGAGTAACTTTCCATGTGATAAGAACATCCTGTCACAATAAGAGTTTCGCATACTTCGTGCGCTCGCGTGCTGAGAAGTGAAATGATGGCTTGCGTGAAGTTGCCGAGACATCAAGTCGCTTTGCGTGCACTCCGCGCTCATTTTCATTCCTGAGTGGGCACAAACTTCTCTTTCCACCAAATCTCTTCTGGAATATACTTATACACTGTACTGAGGCCTCTCCGGCTACTTTATATCACAACCAATCATCGCCATGTTGAACACTCTAAAGATCTTAGTTAAAACAGTGACTTAGGCTAAGTTACAGAACATGATCGATTCATCCGACTTCGTGTGGTCCTCCTGTACTCTGCTGGTGTGAGGCATGTGTAAGCCGACTCTGACAGCATTCTGACAGCCGCGCGATGCTCGATTCGAGGAAACCTTCCTTCGACCTGGTACCAAATGACTGGATGAGTTTTGCAGCGAGATTTGGGTGTTTGACACGAGAATACTGAATATCTCCGGTACAAATATGAGTTATTATAAGATAGGATAGCATAAGAGTCGATTATCTAGTCTCTGATAGGTTATCTGTTGATAGTTGTTTTTTGCCATCCCCGCTTGAAGAGTTTGGGGTGACTTTCAAGAGATATCATGATATCCAATAAGAATCAGAGAAAGAATGTGCGCAACACATGCGCCAGTCAACATAGGATACTTTTAAAAAGCTCTTTTGAGCCTTGGAGCTCCATGGCCTTGCCGCAATACTACGTAGGAAGGAGAGAAGAGTCAATGTGGCTGACAAAACCGCGCCACCAACTGCGCCACATTGCCATTATGGGCAATGCCCAATCCATTTTGGTCGCGCGCAGGCGAACATCCAGAGACAGGGCCAGCGCGTCCATTCAGAGATCCTAGGAGCATTTCTCTTACTCGAGGGGCAGCAAGTCGTGAAGTCTGCAAGTACATTGTATTTTCCCAGAGATAGAAATCAAAGTGATGCGAATATATTCTAATCTTGCCTAACATACGAAATTCCGGGGACGAGAGTCATCACCTGCCCCGCTAGACGAGCTTGGCGCCACCGTTGCTCAGCCTCCGCCCTTGTTTGGAATTTTTCATACACCGACGTGCTGAGACCAGACACCAGGGGCGATACAAAGTTCCTGACGCAGAAATTCAGAAGCTGATGATTGAATTGGGACAGATACTCACCAAGACGGGTATACTCCGGGGCGGACGCCACGAAACACCGCGATCCAATTCTGGCCTAGGAAGGTGCTCGATGCACGCTCCAACGCGTGGTATATCTCCTCTTCGGTCGGCTGGGCGGGCGCAAGAGACGGCGGGGCTGAAGATGCGTTGGTGGCTGAGCCGCCGCTGTCTGAAGAATCGTCGGCGGTTGCGCCGTCTGCGTCTGAAGATCCATCAGCGTTTGCGACGTTGCCATCGTCGCCGAGGACTTGAACTAGCCCGAGGCTGTACCCAATCATGTAGGCAGCCTGCGCCTGGACGACGGTATCATATCCCTTATAGTTGGCGTGAGAAACGCGCAGGACATATGGCTTCAGGTCGTCCCTTGTGAATTCACATTAGCTTCCTTCAATTCCGGGAATTCGAGGGAAGTGAGCTCACCACGGACAGGTGAACACCCCAGTTATGCGACCTTTGAGTACGGTATAAGCCGGGTACGCGCGTCGCCGAGCGCGGCGGCGAGGAGTCTCCCTGACGCAGCTAGACTGCGGTTGAGTCAAATAGGGAGGGCCTGCGTTGTCCCTGTGCAGCTAGTAATTAGCCACATGCTATTCATCTGACATTTAGAGCAATCTTACCACCCCTCCACGTATTCCACAGTCCCGCGTGTCCCGAGCCGATAGATTGGCCGATTCTGGAGCACTGCGGGGGGCGGGGTCCGAGGGGGTGATGGAGGAAGGGACGGCGAGGAGCTGCCTGAGGCGGTTACGTATGATGTACTTGTGCTAGAAGAGGGCCCGCCGCCACTTTGAAATGCAGCGCCGCTGCACTGGGGCGCGGCGGAGATCGGAGCCGATGTTTTTGATGTGCGCGTGCCTGAGCCTGATCTTGCAGAGGGGATACTACCGCGGCGCTGGGACCCAGGGAAGATTGACGAAGATGCGTTGGATGCAGCAGAGCGCGCGGGAGGGCTTGAACCGAGGGGAGGTCCGCGTATAGCTTTCGCTGAGGCGAGGTTGCGAAGCTGCTGGGATTGTGTTGTGCCCTCTGCTCGGGTGACGCGCACTCTCTGAGGAGAGCCTAGTTTAGGGGGGCTCCAGTCAGTATGGCAACATCATTGAGCGGAAGCAATGAATTCTGTTGTAAAATTTACACGAGGTCCCGACAAATGAAATTATGCTTACCACCTTCGCTTGCATTATCGTACGATTCGTAATATTTCACCTGCCTCACCCGCTTGACCGGGTCGTAAGAGAATTCTAGAGCCAAGAGAGTCGGCGATGGCGGTGCGTCTCCCTCATCATCTGCGAGAGGGGTAGCGTTGAGTGCGGTGGATGTGTTGAGATCGTCAGCAAACTCACCGGCTTCCTCATCGGTAGAGATCTCTACGATATCCTCGCCGTTGAGCTGCGCCATCTCCTCGATTGTGAGATTGGCGATGGTCCTTTCGAACGACGAATCTCCATATTCAGAACTGCTGGTGGGCGAAATCGGTGCCTGCGACGGCGATCCATTCTCCGATACTCGGCGCCGTTGGTATGCTAACTGGGGGGATGATACTGGCGTTCGAATTTTGTCGCGATCGCCATCCGAAATGTTGACTCGAGCCATGAGGCTCGAAAGCTCGGGGCAGTTTGAAGCAATGTAGGCGTCCATGTGATCAAGGGAGTCGGGGATGTTATCAATTGGGATTTGCAGAGGGCAAGAGGACGCAGGAGGCGGCGATGAAGTCGGATGCAGAAGGGTAGCTTGATTCTCAATATATTATGTGTTTCAGCGGCGCGGCAATTAGTCTCGCCACTTTCGAAAAGGGAATCGGTGGCTCGGCGGTGGCACCAAAAATATTCAAGCCCTTCTCCTTCGAACCAACCCCCCCATGACCCGCCGAAAAAATGAAGACCCCAACGTCAAGCCTGGCAAAAAGTCCTGGGTATCCGGAACAAAGGCCTCCTTTTTACAATCTCACAACTCTGCTTGGGTGTCAGCCACAGGCCGAGGAGGCGACGCGGCGGGGGCGTTCTATACGCAAGTCACCAAGCTATGGGTCAAAAAGTACGGTTGGTATTTTGACCAAGAGAAGGATCTCGACGAGGACACGCCCAACCCCACCGCTGAAAGCCTGCTCGAGCCTGAGGAGGTGGTGGATGATGAAGAGGCTGAGAAGCGTAATGAATACTTCCAAAGCATGCGCAACGTAAGTGATTTTCAATAATGGGTTGTAGCGAAAAGACTCACTGAGCATTAGCGAATCCGCAGCTACTTCTACAGAGCCAACAAGACCGTATCAACCGTAGATGCAGCCAAAGAAATCGCGAACATTCTGGAGGGCGCGGCAGGCTCGAAACCGAGGCCTCCTCGTAGGATGCAATTGCTGCAGTACTACTCCACGCTGTACTATCCGGAACGCATCAAGCCTACGGTAGACGCAGAATGGGCAAAGATGAGGGAGTCCGAGGCCGAGGAGAAGATCAAGTTTGTAGACTTCCAGAAAAAAGTCACGCGGCGATTCTGGGAAAACGAGACGCAGGCATTTCGCGACAACTTGATCGCAACGCGCGAGAGAGAGTATCAAGCAAGACGCAAAGCATTCGATGAGCACGTCGCGAGAGTGACGAAGGAGAACCCTCATTCAGCTGAGGCGTATCACTCGTGAGTCCACATTGAGCCCGCACTTTCTTTTTCCGTTCACTTATGTCTTCTTCTTAGTCGGCTTTCCACTGCGGGCGCTACACTCAGCAACCTGTGCGAGGCATTGGGTAAACAATATGGCATGAATGTATCAATCTTTCTGTGCGGGCCAATCGGGGCTCGCGACGGTCGAATCGAGATGAGGAGGTAGGTGTATGCTTTCTTCCAAATTCACTTATTCTGACCGACGCGCTCCAGCGTTCATCACGGGGTTACTCTGGGTCTTGACCCTAAGAAATGGCCTCATGCGTTTCCCGAGGATTTTCGGGAAGTACAAGAGAGCATGGTAGCATTCACAAAGCGCTGCTACAGTAAGTGATCCATCTCAATCAAGTGCGCGCTGCATACTGACTTCCAATTGATGCAGCACTGCAACAATGTAAGGAGCGCTCGCTGGCAGACCATGATCAAGCTTTGGACGGTGACGCTGGCCCTATTGCTCTCAGCACCGGGCCAGAGGGATTCGCGATGTACACACTGGACGACGACGACGCGAAGGAATCCGGGACTCCCACTCCTTCCCATACACCCTCGCTTAACCAGACCGTCAACCCTTCCCCCTCCCCCGCTCTCAGCCAGTCCGCTGCATCCGAAACGGTCGGCTCCCTTCCGAACTCTGGCTTCGCCGATCCCACACCAAGTGCCGCCGCCCCTGACTTCGACCCTCTTGCTGTGGGGCCGTTTGTCGACGTCGAGCCGCCCGCCGGATTTGATTCTGTCAGGTCCGACTTTTTTGGCTTACCGGAGAATTTAACTCTCCTCACGCAGCATTTGCATGAGGAGCAGAGTGGTTGGGAGACTTTTCAAGACTTAATGGGCGAGCACTCGGCCGCTGCTTCGACCGGCTTCGGTGACCTTTCTCTGCCGGACGTCGCCGCTGAATCTGCTCCCTCCCAGTACGCCCTCCCGGGGCCGGTTCCCAGCTTGCTCTCGCCAGCGAAGCCATCGGGCGCCGTTCCAGGCGCCGGTGGCGTGCTCTCGCCTCTCGAATCCCCCAGGTGGCCCAGTATCCAGCCTATAAGTCTCGGCGGACCTTCGGGTCTTGCCGCCACTACGCCGGCTCTTGCCGACTCTCACGCAGGCGGCGCGTCGCCAACTCCAATGCGGACGCCCTCCAACACCGAGCCGACGCGTGCATCAGACGATGAGAGCGCAGTCGACGCGCCGTCCCGCTGCGGGGGTGCGCCACCTTCCACATCTCCGCCGAATCCAGTAGCGTCGCCCACCCACACCTCACCCCCTCCGGCTGCTGATGCACCCGCGGAGGCTCTCCCGCTGGTCAAAGTATCGGTCGAATTCAGTGATTGCCCCAACGCATCACGTGCTCTCTACGCGCCTCTATTTGACGTGGCCGATGCACTTGGCCCCGAGTTCCGGGCTTGTGTTGGGAGCTTCCTTAAGCTCGAGCGCGCCGCGGGGTGGACGCTCAAGGACCCCCCTCGCCTTCCCGCTGCCAATCGCCCCGCCGAATACAATGCATGGATGCAGCGTGCGCGCAAGTCCAATTTCAACGCGATCGGGACTGAATTTGGCGAGCGGCTGTGGCTCTGGTGGATTTCAATGCAACCGACGGTGCGCATGGGCGCAGACGCGCGCCCCGTGCGCACTAGCATGGAGGCGTTGGACTGGGGTGGCCTGGCGGTACCGGGAAAATCGGGAATATTCCTGATTGTTCTTGGGCTCTACTGGTGGTCCCTTTGCGGCGACGGCGGGCGCAGTGAAGACCGCTGGCGAGAGGCGGTGGTAGATGTAGCATGGGTTTGTGAGCACATTGTGAATTTCGGAGGGCTTCCCGCGCCAGACGCGGCCCCCGCCAAACCCGCCGCTCGGGCAACCGCCAACAAACGCAAGTTAGTATAATCTTCGTCTCCATATTTTGCCCCCTTTTCTAATGAATTTCCTATTAGGGCTGAGGAGGCTACTCCTTTCTCTGGTACTCGCCGCCGCCGAGTGCGGGAATGATTTTTTCAACCCCTCTTGCCCCATACTACATACCCTCGCCCACTGCCACCCTTTAATGGCATTTGCTATTTGCTATCCATTTCAAACTTGCCTATTCATTACTTATAATAATCTTGAATGCTTTGTTTTATTGTAGTCAGACATCTTGCTATTATGTCTTTGTCTACCTCACAAATAAATCTTTCCTTGGTGAACCTTTGGACTTAAGGATTTTCGCACCGCGGGCAGTCTCGGAAATCTCCGGGCGGCACTTCACTTTCAGTTTGGCTGCTCAAAGTCATATCCTGCTTTTGCATAATATTATTGGCCATATGCGAGTATCTACTGGCCTGCTGTGGTCTACTCTACATTGGTATCTGATCAGAGGAGTGGTAGTGATGCAGAGGATATAAGTGCAGAAGCAGTGAAATTTTTGAATCAGAATTTGTACCCAATGGCCCAATGTGAACAGATTTAAGAGATTCATATATTGTGGGGCGAAATTTGGTGAGGTTAAAGGGATCCGTGCACAAATTGGCCCGATTCCAGAAGGGAGGGAAATGGATTACTAATCATGACAACCCAGGAACGGCCAGCACGTGGCCCCGAGCCGGATTTGAGGGCAGAACCGGCGCGGCGGATAAACCCGCGGGCTGCCAGCCGCCCCGGGCATATCTCCCGGGTGCGTTATGCATAATGTGCTGTAGTTACCGGGTTGTTGCTTACCGCAAATTTGGGGGCATGAATGGAAATCCACTAGTGGTGAGTTACAGGGATTATGAATAAAGAGTGCATGTACACCTGGGACGTCATCCTCCTGAATCTTCATCCATGCTACTCCAGCTTCAACACCTCTCTCCTGACCCGGCCCAGCCCCCAAAGTCTACCCTTGATTCCATTCATTCCATCCTCTTGACAGCCACGAACCTCGCGGACTTCGAGATCCGCTACTATTGAGATTGAGCCTCGTGGAACCTCCCTCGCCGCAAAATCTAACATGAAACAGAACACCCCCGCAGAAATTTAGTTCCTCGAACTACTCCGGCCCGTCCTCCACCAACCGCGAACAGGGGGGGAGGAAGTATAAGAGATTCCAAAGGCTTCATGGTGCATTCTCGACCATAAACAATGCTGTCACACTAGAAGTCAAGGAGTGGATTTCCAAAAGGAAGGATATTATTTCTCTGCAATCTTCTGGATTCAGGGGGAGTTGCCGTGGTCTCACCGAGGAGGTGTACGATTAGACTAATACATTTAGGTCCTGTCTGATATAAGCACTGTTTGCGCGCGGCTCTTCCAATACATCTTTGTGTTCTGTGTTTACTTGACTCCCTCCATTATTTTAGCGAGGCATGCCTAAAATTTGCAAGCCCGGATCAAAAGGCGTTTCAGCCACTGATGTACTTAGCAGAGCTACATTATTCCCACGACCAGGGTTGCTACTTCTTTGTCTGCTCCAACGCCCGCAGCGCCGATGATTCGTTTTCCCCCTGCTCGATAGGCAGATAACTTCTCTCACTGCTCGCAGTCATTTCTATTAATTGACCTATTCTTGACCTGTAGCTCAAGCTGGTAGCAGTCTAGCTATCGAGAAGCAAGCTATGTCCTGACTTTCAGACTTGAGCTGACAGCTGCGCTAACGACTCAATTAAGCCAGGTACTCAGGCCCTGTTTTACGCACAAATGACTTTAGTTATTCCATGGGCATCGGTACTGGGCGGTCTGGATACCCTCTATATGCTTCCAGTCTGTACTAACGGCCTTTATAAAAACACCACAACATAGGTAGTGCTGCCGCAAGTTGAAGTGAAGTGAGGCTGAAGCGCCGAAAAAGGCTACTTCACTCACTTCAGATTGAGGTGAAGTTCAAGCTGAAGCAGGCTGAAGTCGCCTGGCAACCAAGGCTACCTTTTTGGTTTGCGCGCCACTGCTCAGAACTGGCAGAACATTCACGATGCTTCGTCGAAAAATTCGCTCCGGAAAGTCGGGAGTAACAGGAGCCGGGAACGTGACGTCTACAAGAGGGAAACTCACCAAATATGCGGAATTTACAACTACCGGCAATCCGATTCAGCCCAGCCTGCAGCCGACTTCACCAACTTCAAACTTCACGGAATTCGATCTCCGATGAAGTGAAGTGAAGTCCGGGCTGAAGTCACTTCAACTTGCGGCAGCACTACCCGGAAGCTCCCCTTGGGGTCTGTCCGGAAATATCTCCCCAGACCACCCTCAAATCCTCAATATTTTGGCGGGGAAGGTCACGTGCGTGCCACCAGAACCCCCAAGTTCTCCTCTTACCGCGTCATGTTATCTCGTACTGCCTTCAAGTCACCAGTAATTGAATCCGGATACAAAGGTGCGACGTTTGAGATGGAAAAGCACCTTTTATAGTGACAAATTCTTTCATAAGTAGTGTTGTGCTGGGCCAGGCTTCAAGCCCTAAGCCCGGCCCAGCCCGGCCCATAAAGCCCGGCCCAAGCCCGGCCGTGTACTGGGCTTGGGCAGGCTTGAGGCCGGGCTCAGGATTTTGGCAAGCCCAAGCCCCGGGCTCGAGCCCGGGCCTGGGGGTGGCGTGAGAATTTCTGCGAGTGCACACTTTCTGCCCTCAAACATGAATCAAACGAGCACAACTCGAAGCTTTTGAGGAATCATAAGTTGACGATTTTGGGCCCTCAAATCCACAATCATTCGGACAGACCGTACGGACAGCTTCCGGCCTCACAACATTACATGTACGCTAAGCTGGCTTTGGGCAATCTTGATGAGAACTCAAATAATGGTCTTGAAATTTGGATAGCAGAGGAGCATGTAAGCATCTAGAAACCAGACAAGATAAGACACTCACATTCTCGGAATAATCTAGGATTTATCGAACAGTGTTGTTGATATTACGATGTCTGTCGCAGATATGCATTGCTTTCATCAGCTCCGGGAAATGCAGACGCGCCTCCTCAAAGTAATGCCCGGAATCCAAATGTCGTATCTCACAAGATTGCTGCTGTCTGCAACAATATACCAAAGCGGCTTGGTCAAATCAAGGAGCTGCCCCTTGTCTCTCCTTTGGATATTTTCCAAGTGTACGCGAATGCTGTATGGCCAGCCCCGTTCATTCCTGATTGTGACTTATGAAGGCAAGGTCTTATCCTACGGTACGTACCGGGACCACCTCCGCTCTCTGTCGTGCTTGAAACCAATGATGATACAAATTCTTCATATTAAAAAAAGTATAACAGTTACATTTTAACATGCCCGGAAGGAAATTCATCGGATCCCATCACAAGCCCCATCCCACATCTCTCTAACCCGCTCACCAAGCCTTTTCTACTTTACGATTCTCGAGACCGAACTATCTTGTTCCACCACTTCTTCAGCTTGGTTTTGACAGTCGGCGACGGTACTTCCGGCGATACTCCGGCAGACACTTGGTCAACGTGCCCGAGCGGAAAGTCTGAACCGGGGGTGGGCGGCGGCATCTGCTCAACAGCTGGATTGGCAGACGGCGTCGACGCCCGCTCGCCGACTGCACTGGAAGTGGACACAAACGCCGGCTCGCTGACAGCAGTAGGAGATGATACCGACGCCCGCTCGCTGACCGGATTGGGAGCCGGCGTCGACAGATGCTCGCCAACACTCTATCGCGGCTAAGTCATCGCACGTCCGGAGTGTCTTAGGGACTTGCTCACCGAATCGCCTGCCCGCGGCCCATTTCCTCCGCTTACTACTGCTCCCCGATCTTGCGGATGGCTCGTATTTTCTTCCGGGGAGATAACATGTCAAATTTCATACAACGTCGTGTGCCCGAACCACTCACCTCCGTCAACATCAAACCCCGGACGATAGTGATGGTGGTGGGCGATATTCCATATATTCGTGATATTGGTGATCGTCGTCGTCGTCGTCGTCGTCGTCGTCGTGGTTGTGGTCGTCGTGGTCGTCGTGGTCGTCGTCTCGACGTTGGTGGTTTCAACGTTTTCAGGAGCATCGACGTGTGTGGAGCTGTCGACGTTTGTATTTGTCGATTCATCTCCCATTTCAACCGTGCAGTCGCCGCCTACGTTGACATTGAAGACCTTTCCTCTCCCGGACACGCCGCTTGTGCTGTGACTAGATGATGCCCCGGGCGTTGCCATTTGAAAATCACGCTCAAGTGAATTCGTCCGGAAGTGCTTTGAGGTATTCCAGAGCGTGATAAGATAAAGCAATAGTAGCGAGCCTAGATACAGATGATACGTGGATGCACTGCTGGTGGACGGTGCACGCCGGTGGAGGACAAACTTGGTAAATGTCAGGGGCTTTACTGGCCGACATCCGATTCCGACTTCTCCGCCCGGAAATGGTGACCGATAACCCCGGCTTATCTTTTCAAACTCGCGCCCTACCCAATCGTTGCATAAACGGCCAAAATAATTCATTATCACTCAGCGTACATTCTCTTCTGTGGTGTTGCAATCTTGCGTGAGCCTGGTGAAATGTAGATTCCAGCGGGTTTGGGGATTCCACAGTCCACCCACACCATGGCTTCCGGAAAGAAGTTCTGATTGTTCGCCCCGGGATAATTTTGCCTCATGCGAGCCAATTTAGAAGCCGGAACTGTCAGCGCTTGTTAAAAATCCCCCGGACCATCTTCCGGGCATCAACTGTTCCATAAGTATTACTGTAGTATTATTGATACCTTATAATCAATCCATGGCAATGAGTGAAAATATTACAAGACTTGTGTGAGTGGTGTTCCCGAGTATTTCTGAAGCGCTCGGATCGATGTTAATGCGATGCCCGGGCCCATGCTGAAGTTTCCGGGCAGCCTTGCTCTGTGGAAGTGCCCGGGCTGTTTTCAATACCCCGGGTGTGTTCACCGTCCGGGCTGATGCTGAAGGGTCCGGGCTAATGCTGCTGTGCTGAACAGCCCGGGCAATTAGAATACCCCCGGTTTCTGCAACGTCCGGGCTCATGCTGCAGTTTCCGGGCTCGTGCTGCAGCGTCCGGGCTGACGCTGCTTTGCTGAACAGCCCGGGTAACGTCCATACCCCCAGTTCCTGCAGCGTCCGGAGTCGTCCGGGCTCATGCTGCAGCGTCCGGACTCGTGGTGCAGTGTCCGGGCTGGCATTGCTCTGTTGAAGTGCCCGGGGATTTTCAATACCCCGGGTTTCCACAGCGTCCGGCCTCATGCTGAAGTGTCCGGGCTGATGCTGCTCTGCTGAAGTGCCCGGGGATTTTTCAATACCCCGGGTTCGTCCAGCGTCCGGGCTATCGCTGAAGTTTCCGGGCTGACCCTCCTCTGCTGAAGTGCCCGGGGAGTTTTCAATACCCCGGGTTTCCACAGCGTCCGGGCTCGTGCTGAATTGCCCGGGCAGTTTTCAAATCCCCGGTTTCCGGATTGGCAGTTTAAGGTACCCGGGTCCCTCTTTCTCCGCCTGGGTTAGTGGCTGTCCTGATCCCGCATCACTTGCACAAGACACGGTATGTGCCTTTGAGCTTCCCGGACGTGTTTTACTCAGCCATAATCAAAGATCCCCAACTGCCCGAATCGTTTTTATAAAGCCTTAGCTGATATGTGCATGTATGAACACAACGATACATAGCTGTAAGAACTTAAATACTTGATGTTTAGCATAACCCCGCATCCGGCCGCGTGCTCAATGCTACTATCTTCTCGGCCGAAGCATGTGAAATGCGATCCGCCACGCTC